>CM057468.1:102091644-102361644 GCA_030035585.1 Dugong dugon | reverse complement strand
GGATAGGACAGAAAAACTGAATGAATGGACATGGTGAACCTGGGGTGGAAAAGGGAAAGGGGGAGAGTGCTGACCCAATGCAGGATTGCCCCCAGTGCCATGGAACAATTGTATAAATTTTTGAATGAAAAACTAACCTACTCTGTAAACTTTCACATAAATCACAATGAAAAAAAAAAAAAATTAATGGCCAGAAAGATGCTTAATATATATGGAAGGGAAAGAAAGTGGAAAAAAAATTATAAAAAACTTTCTTCAAAGTTTCAAGAATTTTATTTAGGTTAAGAATTTAAGCTTTGTGATTCCTTTGATGCGTCAAAAGTGTGTTCACTTATAAACATTTCGGCAGAAATATTATTTCCAGTTAGAAATGCCAGAGAAAAACATCTCTCATGGCGTTTTAGTTCCGTCCTGTCAGTTTCATCACCATAGTCACAGTAAAAAGAAATATAAATGGTATCAGAAACTGTCAGAACCTTAGCCAACCTTACTGTCCTGGTTAATGCCAAGATTCAATGGAGTCTTGACTATTGTTATTCTAAAGGAATCTAATTACTAACAATAAAGAGAACAAAGTCCTTAGACAGAAATACAAATATATCAGGAAAAAACTTAAATTACATTTCCAAGGATTCTTTTAGATGTAGGAGTCAAAGAAGTGACAGATTGGCCCACCGATAGCCAAACACAAGACTCTTTCTAGCCGCCTTCCACTATGTATGGCAGAACTTTCTATTTCAAAAATTATTTGATGATATCTTCAGAAGTTTCCATTTTAAAGAAAAATGTAAGTACACAAATATTGATTTACTGACTTGTAAATGGCATTTAAAAGAAAAAGAACGGAGAAAAATGACAAAGGTGACCAACATGAGAAGCATGAAGGATAAGATGCTAATTCTAATAGATGTTTGTATGACAGAGCAAACTGTGGTGAAACTTAGCCAGTGCTACCATGTATTCCATTTATGTCATGGACTATGATAGACCACAACATGAATTCCAGGAAGAAGCTGCCAGCCAAGGCTGCATTCTGTGGCAAAGGAATGTCCTGGAGCTTGGACTGAAAAAAAGAGAGAGAGAGAGAAAGAAAGAAAAAGGGAAAAAAAAATCAGAAGTACATAAGAGGGAGAAGTGAGCAGTGGGAAGAGAACTCAGGGGAAAGTGGGACCTTTGGATCCATAGTCTTTTCTCTGATCTTAGATCCTCGTCTATTGTTTTATTTATCAGAACATACTAGTGGCCTTGGCAAAAACATAAGCTTAATTTTAACTCACTAAATGCTCCAGAAAATAGGTTACCTCTTGCATCCCAAATGAGGCATCAACCTTCTATACCTGGGTAAACTTATTTAAACTCAAAAAACCAAACCCATTGCCGTTGAGTTGACTCTGACTCACAGCAACCCTGTAGGACAGAACAGAACTGTCCCATAGGGTTTCCAAGGAGCGGCTGGTGGATTCAAACTGCTGAGCTTTTGGTTAGCAGCCGAGTTCTTAACCACTGCGCTACCAGGGCTCCAAACTTATTTACCGAACATTAAAACAAAACAAAATAAAAATAAATGCAAACTTTGCCCTGCCCCCCTATCTTCTTCAGCTCTTTCTTCTTACCACCTGCTCCCCCCTATTTTTCTTTCGTGGAAAGATCCTGATGGCCACCGAACCTTGTGGAGGTGACTGACCTAACTGAGTTAAATTTCCATACAATATCTGCATCTATGCAGAGGAAATCAGGTAATTGTTATATTCCAATAACATAATTAAAGGCCTTGAAAATTATAAAGCCATATTTGCATGTCGATGGATTACTACAAAATGTCCAGTTGAAAAATATATGAAATACTATTCTTCCACAGCTTCACTCCAGAACAAAATTAATTTAAGGATCCAAAAAAACCCAAACCCACTGCCGTCAAGTCGAGTCTGACTCATAGCGACCTTGTATGATAGGGTAGAACTGCCTCATAGAGTTTCCAAGGCTGTAAATCTTTACGAAAGCAAACGGCTACATCTTTCTTCCAAGGTAGGTTTGAACTACTGACCTTTCAGTTAGCAGCCGAACACTTAACCACTCTGCCAAAAACCCAAAAAAAAACCAACCTGTTGCTGTCCAGTCGATTCTGACTCATAGCCATAGGACTCAATTTAAGGATATGTTTTGCAAATTACAACAGCAGTACTTGTTAATTTAAATGTGTTAAAAATGTAAACACCTTAAAAATTGCCTTATATTTTCACATCTCTAACTTAAGTAATGGAGCTGTGGTGGCCCAATGTTAAACTTAACAGAAGTTTCGAAATTCTATTAAATTATCGTCTTTCTCCCTCCTTCTCTCTACGTATCTGTCTATACTACCAACCTAACTATGCATCCTTCAGTCCATCCATCCATTCATATATCCATCCATCCATATATCTGCCATCTAAGGCACCCAGTTTCTTAATCCAGAATTTAGCAGCAGTACTTAATATTAAAACCGTTTCCTGGGACTTTTTTTTCCTTTTAAGCACATTACTCATTTAATTCAACATTAATGAAAAAATATGGACTGTTATGTTGCTCTGCCTTGCTTATAACATATACAATAGATATAAACATAAACTTCCGCTTTGTTAATCTATGTATAAATTATGATTGAATACTTGGGAAAAATTAATTTTTCAATTTAGATCCCACTTGTGATTCAGAAGGAGCCCAGGTGGTGCAATGGTTAAGCACTCAGCTAATAACTGACAAGTTAGTAGTTCAAACCTACCAGTCGCTCCGTGAAAGAAAGATGTGGCAGTCTGCTTCCATAAGGATTTACAACCTTGGAAAACCTAAGAGGGTAATTCTACTCTGTCCTACAGGGTCGCTATGAGTCCGAATTCAACCTGATGGCAAAGGGTTTGGTTTTGGGGTTTATGATTCAGAGTTGAGTGTTCACAAAATATCCACGATTTTATCTAGTGTTAAACTCTTAAAATATTTTCTTAACTCTCCTGTATTTTTTATGCATAGAATTTTGTATACTCAGCAAAAGCAAAAATGAAGAAAACCTCAACAGCAAATATGCCACTGTGATGTTATTAAGACGTAAAGGGGAATTCTGAATTCCAGTAAGTAAAAGAAATGCTAACCGCTCAATGTTTTTGAGTTTTGTTTGAGCATACCCAAATTTCACTTCCAGTTGAAGCGGTTTAGTTTACAAGTGAACAGAATTCATTGAAATAAACAAAATATGTGCTTAGTATTGAAGACAGTGAAGGCACAGGTTTTCTATGTTGATTATCTAATCCTCCAGTGATGACTTTTCATAATGATACCTCAAGGCCACATGAGAAATTGTCATCAACAAAAACAGGAACAAGAGTACTCTCTTCACTTTAAACTTAGTAATATTATATCTGATACAAATTGATGTGATTTATAATCTGTGGAATGTTAATAAAATGTTACATTTTAATGGCAAGAAATGTTTACACCACTTTTATATAACAATGATGCCATTAAATGTGGGCAATAATATACATTTTTTAGAAACAATTTTGGTGGTGTGTCTTTACACACTGATTTTGACGATTAGACTTTTGCCTTATAGTTAGCAATACAACTGAGTTTGCTACTTAAAGGATATGATCTGGTCTGTGGCCTACATGAATCCATATAAAAAGACTGAATTGTTATAGGTTTTTGATATACATGCCTGTGCATACATTATACATGCAGTGTACATGCAGATATATGTGACATCTCCACTGTATATATCCACCACATGCCTGCATATAGATTTTCATCTAAATTGTTTAAATTAAGATAGTTTTTGTGGTTTTATAGTACTATTTCAACTATGTGTTTTCTTGTCACTCACCCCAAATAATTTTTGGATTTCAAAGGATACTGGAGAGACATTTCTAGCAATAATTCTAATGTTTATCTGAATTATTTATTTCATTTTGTTATCTTACCCGGTATTAATCAAATAAGCATTAGGCTATCACGTTCTATTTTTGAAAGAAATCTTTCTGGAAATTTTTCAGGTAGGTTAATAGGAAGGCTGGGGGTGAGAAGGATGTTTAACAGTCATTCATACCTTAGCATGAATTAGTTTAATTAGCATCATGGGTACTGATGGTGTGGAACCAAAGAAACATTAGCTCATGTTCTTGCAGTGTTTAGAATAGCGAGTTAACATGTATTGACCACCTACAAAGTTCCAGGCACTGTGCTAAGTGTTGACATACAGATATTACCTCCTGTAATCTTCACTTTACTGTTAATATGATTAAGTGAGACCCTAAGTGCAGGAAGAAGGGATTGTGCTGTAGGACTGGGTGGTGCCACTGTGGTCCAAGGAATGAGTGAGTCAGACCTGGGTTCAAATCTGTCTCTGCCACTGTTCGCCCATATGACCATGGCAACAAACGTACAGTTCTGCGTTTGGAGAATGGAAATATTTGCCTTGCAGGTTGCTGGGAGGATTAAATAAACACATAGCAGGTGCGTAGTCATGGTAGACGTCACTGAAGGAAGAGTGGTTATAAAGATATTTTGGAATTGACACAATGGCAACGAGTTTGGTTTATATACAATTAAAATACACTGTTCATAACTGCGTGGGTAATAGAAGAAAACATAATTGTTTTATTTTATTGGCCAGTATTTATCAAGCAAGAACATGTATGCTATTTAAGTTATATCTGTTACAAGTAAGTTCAGTCTTCGAACAAACCAAGGTAAGTTTATACGTTTTATTTTTTGTCAGTGGAATATCTTTTTTTTTTCATTATTAGCCAAGCTCTTCTGTCTATAGATAGATGCAGCTTCCCACAATGATGTAAAACAACACAATTTACTTACAGCAAGTATATGCTTTCCTATTAGCCATACACATGAATGATAATGGTGGTGGATTATCTTTAAACCAATAACAACACACAAATATGAATCATGTTTAACTCTTACAGTCAAAATCAGGAAAACACTACTTTCATCAGGATATGTTACCCATGTTTAAGAAAAACAAAAATTAAAAAAACTATTTTAAACACGTCTAAGAACAGTAAGCCTGTGTATAATGTTTGTATCACTTGCAAAAGTATGAAAAAGTTATTAAAACTTTCTTAGAATTGTTTTCTTTCTTGACTCTACATAAGTTTTTGCTTTTGAAAGATAAGGAGAGGAGGGTACTGAGTGGAATTGGTAATGCTGGATTCTAATTCCAGCACCACAATTAAGTTGGAACTAGTGAAAGGCAGCCCCACCACCAGCCAGTGTTCTGTGGCCTCATCTATGATGGTAATGAATTTGCTTAGTGGGAACTTATTTTTTTTAATTATAGAAATAAATTTAAAAAGTAGTTTTATGAAAGGCCACATAATTTTTTAGTTCTTGTGTCTACAGTGAACATCTAGTTAGAAAGTAGACAAGATATGCACGGTAACTGACAAGGAGTGATTTGTACCTATAATATTATTAAACTAGTTAGTGTAGCCCAGATAGTATAGGTGTGTTTGAAGGCAGCAACCATGATATAATTTTTCTTTTTTCAGTTGTGCTTTAGGTGAATGTTTATAGCGCAAGTTAAATGTATACATATATTGTTTTGTGACATAGTTGCAATCCCCACAATGTGACAGCCTGCCTACTTCCCTTTTCCATCCCGGGTTTCCTGTGTCCATTCAACCAATTGCTGCCCCTTCCTGCCTTCTCATCTTGCCTCCAGACAGGAGCCATCCATTTGATCTCGTGTATCTGACTGAACTAAGAAGTACACTCCTCACGTGTATGAGTTTTTGTTTTATAGTCCAGTCTAATCTTTGGCTGAAGAGTGGGCTTCAGAAATGATTTTAGTTCTGGGTTAACAGAGCATCTGGGGGCCATAGTTTTGGGGGTTCCTCCAGCCTCTGTCAGACCATTATCTTATAATAAATTCTATCACAAAATGAGAATATGTTTGGCAGATTGTCTACTGAGTGTTACATGATATAATGTTTAGTGATAATTCCTCTGACTGAAATAATTCACAAATGTAATTCTGCTATTCTAAATAGAACCACTTGATATGAACTTTTGAGGAATTTTAAAGGAGATGTCTGAAGAAAGGTGAAAGTTAACAGTTTTGAGAATACTGTTGTATTATCAAAATACTAATTTCTAATTTTAACAAGCTTTGGGGAAAATAAAAAGTGTGTCAAAGACTGCACTAGACTCTTAAACATAAATATAATTATTTGAAATACTTTATTTCTGTTGACATTAAATTTCAGTGCATTATTCAGCACCTTGCACACAGTTGTTATTGTTAGTTGCTGTTGAGTGAATTCTGACTCACGGAGACCCCGTAAGTGCAGAGTAGACCTGCTCCATAGGATCGTCAAAGCTGTGACCTTTTGAAAACAGATTGCCAGGCCTATCTTCCAAGGCACCTCTGAGTGGGTTCAAATTGCCAACATTTTGGCTAGTACAGTAGTCAAGTCCTTAACCATTTGTACGACCCAGTGATTCCTTTGCACGCAGTAGGCATGTGTAAATCTTTAATCTATTTCAATTATAGTACAATACTTACTGTACTATTTTTCAACTATGTTGAATAAGCTATAGTGTGTCCTTAAAAAAATGATATAATTTCAATTTATATAATGCATTAGACTTTTCTGTACATTTAATAGGAGCCCTGGTGGCACGGTGGTTAAGTGCTCAGCTGCTAACCAAAATATCAGCGGTTTGAAACCCCAACCGCTCCGCAGGAGAAAGATGTGGCAGTCTGCTGACATAAAGCTTATAGTCTTGGAAACACTGTGGGGCAGTTCTACTCTGTCCTATAGGGTCACTATGAGTTGAAATAAACTTGACAACAATAGGTTGGTTTGGTTTTTAAATATTTACTGGACTCAGTATTTTCCTCCTTTGTCATTTAGGATCTGTTCTGATGCAAATAAGAATTCTGCTTATTTACGAGATGCCATGTCATAAAAAAGAAGAAACATCTGATCTGGTGCAGCAAAAGAGAGGATAGACTCTACTGAATGGATTTCTAAATAAATTATTCATTTCAGCATGATAATATGTTACATATTATCATATCAAAGATGTGGTGAAACTCACGTGAAATTGTGCACTACAGATGAGTAAGTAAACACAATTAAGCCAGTGCATACCTTGCCCCTGAATATGTATTTCATCCTAAAATGTTTTATTTAATCCTCAGTTCTGAGGTCATTAGAAACTTATTCTGATAATAAGCTTACTCATACACTCATTTGTGTATATATATATATATATATATAAATAACATGGAATATAGAATTTATATTACCATGAAATTAAATCCAAGTAATTATGACTTAGAAAATGATTACATTTTTGGAGACAAATTGAAAGTTTTAATTTTTTGGATAACAGCTGATTGATTCTGAGAAGGGAAATAGGCAATATTTATTTGTGCTCCATCTAAAATAGAGTGAGGCTCTCATTCTCTACTTATGTTTTTCATTCAGAAAATAAAATCATTGCTATTTTTACATCCTGGAGGGTATATCCAGTTGTTTTCTAGCATATGTTGCATATTACAATGCTTACCACATAAACTTTGGTTGGAAATCTGGATCTGCAGGTAAGTAACTGTGTGACCTTGGATGATTTCTTAACCTGCCTGTAAGGTAGGGATAATAATACCTGTCTCACAGTTTTGTAATTAAATATTAAATACAATAATACGCAAAAAGTACTTTGCACCATGCCTGGCACTTAATTGGTAACTCTTATTATCATTCGTCAGTGACTTCAAAGAAAAAAAGTTTGAAAAGATCAGATGTAGAAATACAAAACACAGGAACAAAATTTCTCCCTTCAGATACTATCAGCTCAAAGAACAGTGTCTGTTTAACATATTTGAAGCAAAGTATTTTTCCTCCAAAATCTGAATACTTGACTTATTAGACTGTTTTACACAGTATATATTCCAAAATGCATTTCTTTTAGTCTTATTGATGTACATTATTATTTAATATTCTCTCCCTGGCAGTTTTATTTTGTAATTAAAGTAATTTAAATGGTACCTACAGGTGCACCAGTATTAAACATACGCGTATACACGTAAATAAACACACATAAATACATTCACATATCTTGCCACTGTTTGGGAATTTGGGAAAGACCAGAGGCAAATAGAAATAATGGTGTCTTGTTATGTTAATGCATGTGTGGGTGTTATGTGTGCATGTATGTGGGGGGTGTATAAACACTGACTGCGTGCTACTACTGCTGAAGTTACTAGGACAAAAAGCTTAGAAGACTTTTATTTTCATATCTACACACACACATTCATATCGCTCTCTTTACATATCAGAATTCCTCTTTAAAACCAAATATACTTTAAAAGCAAGATCATTTCTATTTCCTAAAACTTAGGAAAGTAACATTCATAGTCAATGCTTTTTCATACATGCAATAAGACAGATACAAGGCCAAACTAAAATTTATGAACAACTGGTCATTTACATATACAACAATAAAAGGAAAATAAACATAAGAACAGTTAGCCAGCTTGAATCATTGGGTGAAAAGTACATACTTTTGATACATGAGAGTATCCATAAAAAAGAGAGGTCCTATTAGAAGCTGAAAAGTGTATCTTTCAGATTAAAAAAAAAAAAAATCACACATCTAAAAAATCTGGTGTTAGAGAAGAATCAAACCAAATCAACAACAATTAAAAAAAAAAAGTAATATAAATGAAAGTATAAATGTCAGGAATTTTTTAAAAAAAGGCTTGAAATAAGTTTCTCTTCCTCTCGCTCTATTTCTGTGTTAACTCTGAGACCACAGAAAAGGAGGTACAAATATCGGGCTTGACAGGCTATTCACCAAAAAATCCTTTGTGTGTTAGAGTAAATATAATGCAAGCTAAGATTTTTTTTTTTTTTTTTACTGCCTAAAAGATGTAAAGGTAATAATGTAAGTATTCATAAATTTAAATGAATTAAAAAATTCAGATGATCTCATTTACTGCCAACCCCACAGAAAAGTTTTATAAGAACAGGTTTACTTTCAATGGTTTTAATACATTTCAAAAGCAAATACTGGAATTTCTTTTCAAAATCTATCTCATTCGTTCTTTAAAAAAATGACTAAAGGATTAATATAAAAACATATACTCTGCAAATAAAAATGTGCAAAACCATGAACATTTAAATTAATACTAATGAGATAAACTATCTATTTCAGTTCAAACAGCTGCACATATTTTAAATAGCTCAATTAAAGTTTATTCAGACTAGATAATTTATCCAATGTGGAGAATGATGTCAGCATTAGGTATTTTATAAAATAGGGTTTAAATGAAATAGAAGTATGAAAACTTAAAAAAAATTCCTGGAATGTTTTCTGGAAGAACAGGAAAAACTCTTTAAAAGCATCTAAACACATACAAAATATATTTCATTCCTCATATTCTAAATGCATTTTTTCTCAATTATGCAACGTGATACGTCTATATATTTATTTTTTCCCTTTTGGTTTTCAGGTTTTAAGAATGGTTCATTTACCTTTAATTTCCCTCTGTTAGCATATTTAACTTTTACAAATTTTTTCCTTATGTGTATTTTATGCCAGAAGTGGCAGTTTTGCTAAAAAAAAATATGTCTAATCTGTTACAACAGAACTAAATCAGACTCTGAGTTCATTGAGGTTTAGCTCTATAAGCAAAAAACTGACAGATAAGAGATGGTGTTTAGATGTATAAACATGCATATAATTACACATACATATAACATATGTATAAGATATATATGTACCATATATGTCAGCAATAATGTACCTCTGTAAAAAATTATAGTTTGGTTCACATAAACAATTCACATTTTGTATGTAAAATCTGGTTTATCTTTATTGTCAAACCTAGAAGTTTAAATGTCTGAATTTTGTATCCATAATATCTTAACTATGATAACAAAGGTAAGAATAAAGTGAAAGAATTAGCTTAATAATGTATAACATTGTTAATGTTTGAATTTGTTTCAATATGAAAACAGACATTGATTTATTTTTACATAATTATTAAAGTTATCTAAGGGCAAATGATGGAAAAGTCAGCATGTGTGTGTGTGTGTGTGTGTGTGTGTGTAATTGGTTTGAAGTTAATTCATTATGAATTGTGTGTATTTTTCTGATAGCCTAGAAACACCACCTCTCCACCACAAAGACGAAGTAAAAAGAATTCACAGCAATCTTTTCATTTAAGGAGTCAGTAATCTACTTTACTTAGCTGCCAAAAGCTGAAAGCCTCTTTGGTTTTCCTGGATGGGGTCCCACTATTCTTTCTTCATCATCTTTCATTTTGATCCATGAAAGCTTACTGGTGGTTAGAGTGTGTATCACCCCTGGACGTGCCCCTCGCCACCACAGCACCAGCAAGCCACTGCCAACTGTCCGCCGATGTGACAGTTGAATAGGAGTTGTGAGCCATGTCTCTCTCCACGCCCTCTGCTTTCTTTCTGGCTGTACATCAGGTTTCCGAACTTGCCCGTTGCAGGGGCTACTGAATCCACAGCACTGAGTAAAACTCCTTCATTAACTTCAGCTACATGGGCAAACACACAGAGAGGGGCCTGCAATTTTTTTCATGTGGTTTCTTATACAACAACAACAGAAACAAAAACAGCAAAGCAAAAAAAAAAAAACCCACAAGACTAAAAAGGGAAAAGAATTTAAGAACATCTCCTGAAAAAAACACAAAAATCAGGGTCTGCAAATACTCTTGCAACAATGTGTTAAATTGTACTCTTACAACAAAGGCTTCTAAAGCATTGTTACACATGCACTGAAATCACTCAGGAGATTTTTGCGAGCTTAATAATTACTAACTAAACGTAACTAAGAAAGACACAATGCACTTTTTGCTTATAAAGTACTAATTTCTAAAGAAAATTCTAAGAAGATATGTCATCCTTTCTAAATTATAAAAAAAAAGAAATTCTAATATACAAGATAGCTACAAGAAAAAAGGACCACTTTTAATCTAACGCTCAGAGCATTTCTAGGTTAAGTGTGCAAAAGGTTAACTTAATTGGCACAGCATACGTTAAAGAGGAAAAGTTGTTTTTAAAAAAACAGGTTTTTTAAGTATTTTATGTAAAGGAGGACTAGTTTTTATTTCAGATCACTCCTACCTCCAAAAGATTATTATAATGCCATCTTTGTCATTGTGCTTTGGAGCAAACGTATTCTACATAGAATCTACAGCAAAATTAATTGTTTCATCTGTGTATTCAGAGAGCGTTTATTGCCATGCAAAATTTAATTTTGATGGAAGGCATGAAAGGTATATTTCATTATGTATTGTATCTATGAATATACACCTATACGTACACATGTATAGTTCATTATTCTTGACTGTGAGGGCTTATGACTATTGACATTGTCAATTTTTATCTCATTACTCATCACTGCTCCTGTGGGCGCTAATAGTATATTTCCATGGAGTTTGTGTGTGCTGTAATGTAAATCCTGACATTGCTAGTGTCAGTCACTAATCTACCTCATTCAGTTGATGTCAAGACGATACATCAGAATGCTCAACAACTGTCATCTTGGCTTTAAATAGATCTACATTTTCTCAACTTTGCAATTAATTTTTTTGTTTAGAATTCAGTTTTTTTTTTAACAGTATGAGCAACTAACTCATTTTAATGTATTCAAAGCAATTACTGACTTAAACATACCCCTCTGAAAATTAAGCATAAAGAATAAGAGTTTTAAATGAATAATGGAATAATTTATTATAGAAAGAAAATTAATGAGAATTTGCAGTGTGGAGAATTTAAGAATCTGAGTTTTATAGACTTCTAAATTCTAATTTAAGCACATTTTTAAAGGATATTTTTATAATGTTTAAAAATACGTTAAGTTAATTAGGTGGCACTATTTCAAGTAGGATCTTTTCCGAGTTATGCAGCTAGAGCATTTGGACATCCTCTTGACTTTTTATCATATATGTGCTTTTCAGTATTTTTCATTCTGTTTCTCTTTCTCTGTGGCTTCCTCCCATCTCTTTTAATACTTTTTTGTTGTCTGTTTCTCTCATTGTTTTTTGTATTTTCCCTAATACTTCTTCCTATGATTTCTTTTTCTCTACTCTATTGCCTTGATATTAAATTATCTGTTCAAGTGACCATACAATGCAAATATTTTAAATTAGTTTAATTAAATCTTTTACCTCCTTTTCTCCTTCAACCTAGAAAAGGCCAGTCCTACAGTATAAGGGTTTTGAGAAGCATGTCAGGACTATTTCTCTCTCTTTCCTTTCTCTTGATACAGCTATCTCCCTGTCCTTTTAAATTTCATTCCTCTGCTCTATTCAACCTTCCATATTGTTCTTTTTGTTTCAAACATATTTTAATTATCCCCTATATTTCTCCAAACATTCTCAAAGGCTGATGGAATTCTAGTTTCAAAATAATCATTCTGAACCCTTATTATGACAATTTCCTAAAATAAAACAAAATTAAAAAATATTGTTCTATCACAATTATTATAATAATATTACACTATTTTGAAAATAGTGACATCTTTGGGATATGATGAAATATTTTGAAGACAATTGCTGAAATCAGTTATTTACAAAAGAGGTAATTGGGTTTATGAGTATATAAAAAAACGATTGTCATTGCATCATTTTCAACTCATGGCAACCCCATGTGGTGTCAGTGTAGATCTGTGCTCCATAGGGTTTTCAATGACTTCTTTTTTACAAGTAGATTGCCAGATCTTTCTTCCAAGGATGCAAACTGCCAGTCTTTTGATTAGCAGGAGACTCTGTTAACGGTTTGTACCACCAAAGGACTCTTATATGTAAGACCAGCTAAACTATATATATAAACCTGCTTGAAGATGTTGAGGTTACCAGGGCAATATAAGAGTAATTTCTAAGCCAGCCATCCAGACAGGAATAGTATTCCAATCTTTGCACCTCCAAAGAGGAATAATGAAAATTCTCTTCCAAAATGAGTAAACAAGTAATATACTCAATTTCCAAAACCATGCTTTGTATATTCCTTATAATGAGTTAAATTGTGTCTCCCAAAAAAATATAGTGAAGTCTTATCCCCTGTGCCTTTTGAATGTTACCATGTTTGGGAAATAGGGTCTTTCTCTGAGAATATTATTAGGTCACACAAGGTCACGTTGCAGTAGATCAGAAAACCCATTGCCGTCGAGTCGATTCTAACTCATAGCAACCCTATAAGACAGAGTAGAACTGCTCCATAGGGTTTCCAAGGAGTGTCTGGTGGATTCAATCTGCCGACCTTTTTGTTAGCAGCCAAACTCTTAACCACTATGCTACCAGGTTTTCCCCATTGGAGTAGGGTGGTTTCTAATTCTATATAACTTGTGTCTTGTAAAAGAGGAGAGCAGACATGGAGACAGAGTTGCATACGGGGGAAGGCACCATGGAAAGATACATCTACAAGCAGCAAAAGAATCTCAAGGATTGCCAGTAACCACCAGAAGCTAGAAGAAAGGCACAGAACAGTTGCCCTCTCATACCACTCAAGACGGAGTCAACATGGCTGATACCCTGATTTGGACTTCCAGCCCCCACAGCTGTGAGACAATAAAATAATGTTCTTAGAACCACCCACTTTGTGGTATTTTGTTACTTGTAGCCCTAGGAAACTAAGACGACCCGGATATGCAAACACCTTCTTAACTTTATTTTTTGCCTACTGTATTTTCTCATACCCATCCACCCAACACCACCACCGTATGCATATTCCCAGTGTGCAGCTCAAGTTATGTCACTATATACTCTTAAACCTTCAACAGTTCCCTTTGTGCCTATCAAATAAAGTTCATTTTAAAAAAGGTGTTCCATAATCTGACCTCAATCTATCCTTCTGACATAATAAACCAGTGGAGTGAGGAATGTATCCTTACGACTAACAAAATTGAACTCTCTCAGCATTCTGCCTTGGTTCCCAAGACCCCCACCACCTTAAGTGCTATTTTCTCAACTTGTATGTGTCTGAATTCTGTCTCTTCATCAAGAATCATTCTCTCAAAAACTTCTTGGATTCCAACTAACTGGAAGTAATGTTTCTTCCTTTTAATTTTCATAACATCTGTGTTGTGTTCTTATTTTTCTGTTTGTGTATGAGTGTGTGTTTTGTTTTTGTACACTTAATTTCCACTATCAGACTCTAGGTTACACTATTAGTTGCTTAAGTGAAAAGAGTCTCCAGTCTGATTCATCCCAGTGTCCATCACTATGGACTTTATAGTGGGTAAGGTTTACATGAATTTGAAAAGTGATTTAATAAAGAATATGTCTTTAATACTAATTGTGGCTGAATATAAGGAATTGTAGGAAAGACTAAAGTATTTGGCTAAAAATACCTCCAATTTACAGGCCTCACTCCTCCCAATTTCTTCCAGCCTTCTCTTCATGGATGTATCTTAAAGAACACGTGCAGGACTTGCATTTGTAGGTAATGTCTCTAAGGTTTCCTCTTGGTTGGCAGAGGAAGAAACTACTAAGGAACAATTCTCTATGACAGCAAATTTCTATGGAAATCAATTGGCAGATTATTAAATTTTATTAAGGCTCTCCCCACCTCTAAAACCTACCTACTTCTTTCTTTGAGTCAGTTTATCAAGGCCAGAGTTTCCTCTTACAATTCCCCCATTGCTTGGCAATAGATTAGACAACTCCTGCTTTATTCCTGATCATTCTCAAGTAAGGTATTTTTTAGTAACTGGAAAAAGCTGATCTTCTTCCACTTTTATCTGCAGACTTCAAATCCTGGCCCTATTTTTGGTACAAATTCTGAGTTCCTTCCAGGATTTAAAAAAAAAAAAAAAATATGTGTGAGGTCTTGAGAAAAAAATAAACAGAATCTTTCTTTTCTTTTCTTTCTTTCTTTTTTTTTTTTTTTTTTGCTAGCCATGGAGATTTCAGGAGGTGATTTGAGGTAATTAAGTATTCCTGCCACTCTCTGTAATATAAATGATCAACTTT
Organism: Dugong dugon; assembly: GCA_030035585.1. Taxonomy (NCBI): domain Eukaryota; kingdom Metazoa; phylum Chordata; class Mammalia; order Sirenia; family Dugongidae; genus Dugong; species Dugong dugon. The sequence continues at coordinate 102,346,643 of CM057468.1, read as the reverse complement.
GAGGACCTGCCCCTCTGGCATTTCTGACACTGGCTAATCCTGATTCTTATCTCCTAGGTGTTCTTCATCTGGCCTCTACTTTCCTCCTTTCCTTTCACATTTGATTCACCATGGTTCCAAACCTGATCTTACTTATCTGATCAGATTGTGACTATTCCTGTTGATATAAAAAAAGACTTGATATCGTTGTTCATATTTCTCATTACAGCATGACCTGTTTTTCCACCAGGAACACAAAGCTCATTAGAATGCAGCAGCCCCTGCCTCAGGTATTCATCCTTTTCTTCCCAGCCTCTCCTATCTCCAAAGAGAATTTTCCTTCCTCTTTGAGTAGAGCCATCCTGATGGCATGCTTTTCCCTTGCTCCCAACATTTTTATAAAATATTTTTAAGATGAAAGAAAACATATTTTAACTACAGTAACATTTTACAGCCCAGCTCAGTGCTGTTGTGGATAGATGTATATCAACTTCCCTTGGTCACACCTTACCCTGAAGAAGACCAAAAGAAATTAGAACTCTTCCTGTTCAAGCAGATTGGTAGTCAACATTGTTATCATGGCTTAAATGGATGTTTTCCCCAAATGCATTATCATTTTCTTTCTGGTGAGTTTTAAGCATGATGAAGGCATCATGTCCTTTCTCCTCGGCAACCTCTTCTGTATGAGACACTTAGGGGACTAGCAGTGTGACCACAGCCTTCTACATCAGCCATCTCCTTTCTTTGACATGATCTAACATAACCATTAACAAAAAATCAGTATATAAATAACAATTACTCCTAGCTCTACTTTACTGGTGTGAAATGTGACGTGTGGGACTGAAGGCCATTCATTCAATCAGTTAAACAGCTTTGAAAAAAGCTTCCAAGACTGTGACACAGAAAGCAGCATAACCTTATTTCAATTGCCATTTTATGTACACAGGGAAATTGACATTCAAATAGGCACTTTTGTTTCACTGATTCCAATGTGCCAGGTTATAATCATGGGACTAACTACTACATGGTTCGTTCTCCCAGGGTAGCTTACAATGTAAGAAAATGAATTTTAAAAAAATAGAGAGACAACAGAATTCATGGAGTGGATATTTGAGTGGCAATGTAAACTAAAAATAAATGTTCTTTTAAAATTGCCCTTCGGTCTTAGCTCAAGTAGATACATGAGACTTAATGGGCAGCTCCTGGGTGGAGGCAAGATGAGAAGGCAGAGAGGGTCAGAAACTGGTTGAATGGACACAGGAAATCAAGGGTGGAAAGGAGGAGTGTGCTGTCACAGTATAGGGAGAGCAACTAGGGTCACATAACAATGTATGTATAAATTTTTGTATGAGAAACTAACTTGAATTGTAAACTTTCACTTAAAACACAATATAAATAAATAAATAAATAGAATTGACCTTTGGGAGTAAGTGACAATTACCCCTAATCCATTTTCCCATGACCTCTTGAAGAGGAGGGTCACAACACTTTTGAAATCTTCACTCCCAAATGTCTAATTCATATACGGAGCACCATTCTTTTGATAAATGCTCTCCTGACTACTTCTGGTCATCAGTTATGTCAAAGAACCTACAAAGTGGCGTATTGACTGGTCTTCCTATATGAAACCTGATGTTGCTGCCTCTACAAAATTTTCAGTTTGGGGCTGTAATAGTCAAATGGATAATTTGTTTCTCTCTTATGCTACTACCGCAAAGCATTTCTATGATACTGAGTATTTAATGCAATTTTTCCCACTAGTTACATTTTAGACATGGGTCAAGTGATTTTCAGTGTAGTTGATATTAAAAATATATAAATATTATGTACCATTAGAGCATACCACTAATATTGTATTCAACCAATCATTAAGATCAATGATCAGAGCTGATTACATTGCTATTTTCTAGGATTCAGTGTTACCCATGAATTTATCATGGACACATGTCTATTAAAAATTATACATGAGAGGTTGGGGAGGTGTGGTCAACATGGTGGGCTAGTTAGACACTTCCTATATCCCTCTTACAACAAAGACCTGGAAAAACAAGTGATTTGATTCTATGTGAACATCTGGCAGCCCTGAACAAGGCAAGGTTAAGAAATCCATCTGAGTCATACCGGACAGGAAGGCCATTTGGAAGAGGTAAGGAGCACTAGAGCCGCGGCGGTGATACTGCAGAGACACAGCCACGCTGGGCTGTGGTGAAGCAGGCAAACAGCTGTGCTGTGCACGGGCTCAAGAAGCAGTTTCCACATCGAGAGAGACACGGCAGCAGAGATTCTGCTTGGACACTCCGAACCAGTGAAGAGCAACTCCCAAGAGGCTAAGATAAGCACATTCATGCACCCTTTCATGGTGATTTAAAAAAAAGCCATTTGGGAAAAACCTCCCACCCTTTTACCCCCTACCTCTGCACTCTGCACCAGAATTGGGAAAAACCTCTCTTCCTTTTACCTCCACACTTCCCGCTCTGCACCGGGAGTCCACTGGGTCCGAAGTAGATCCCAAAAGGCGCCCTGACCCATTCTCCTGGCCTTGGAGAGGGAACAAATAAGCTGCTGGCTCCCCTAGGCCAGGAACACAGGGTCGGCACAGCTCCTTCACTGGCCATAGAAATCAGGGGTCTGCAGACTCTGAGTGCCTTACACCCCTGTATAGATTTATGGGGACCCATCTCAACCGTGTTAGCCCTCAGTACAACAGGGCAAACATCTGAAGTTTAATCTCAACTGCTTCAGCTGTGAACGGGCAGATTTGTGATCCTCGAAACAGCCCTGCCCCTCAAGGAGGCACTTTTATCGATCTGCAGCAGGGTCTTGAGGACTGGTGGTGGCTCCTAAAGTGCCAAGCCACCTGCTACAGGAGTTCAAGAAAAACTGGTGCCCTTGAGTCTTTGCAGCCAACATAGTGGGGTGCTCTTAGCCAGGCTGCAAAACTCACCTGACTATTCACCCTAGAGAATAGGAACACACTTTTCTTTCAGAATCTCAGGAGCAGCCGTCAACCCCCTGCCTGGCTCAGCATGTAATCCCCTACCACAGCCAGAGTCCAGTGCCTGCACCAATCACCCATGCCTCTCTAGGACTGGCGGTGAGAGCCTGCAACACACACTTGGTGACCAACTGCCTGCACACCCGAGCTGATCCCATATAGGAAATTTTAACAGACTCCAGTGTGCACATACTTAGTTACAGAACTAACTACCTGGTGACAGGACATTATGGATCAAAAGGTGTCAAAAATCAAACTAGTGCACATGAGTAGCCTATTTGGCATATCAAAACAAAACAAAATAAGAGGCTAGTTCTCCCTAAGCAAACACGAAATAAAATTATAATAAATTATTGATGGCTCGGAGACAACAGTCAATATCAAGTCACATAAAGAGGCAGTCCATGATGGCTTCAGCAAGCTCCCAAAATAAAGAATCAATAAATTCTCTGGAGGAAGAGAACTTCTTGGAATTACCAAAGACAGAATACAAAAGATTAATATAAAGAACTCTTCTAGAAATAAGAAAGGAAATTTGATAGAACGCAGAAACAGCCAGGCAACATACAGACACAGCAGTAGCGGAACTTAAAAAAGTTATTCAAGAACATAATGCCAAATTTAATAGGCTGCAAGAATCCACAGAGAGACTGCAATCAGAAATCCAGATTAACAATAAAATTTCAGAATTAGACAACTCAATAGAAAGTCATAGGAGCAGAATTGAGGGAGTAGAAGTTAGAATTAGTGACAGTGAAGATAAAGCTCTTAACGCCAACTTATTTGAGGAAAAATCAGATAAAAGAATTAAAAAGAATGAAGAAACTCTAAGAGTCATGTGGGACTCTATCAAGAGAAATAACCTACTAGTGATTGGAGAACCAGAACCGGGGGGGATAACAGAAAATACAGAGAAAATTCTTGAAGATTTGTTGACAGAAAACTTCCCTGATATCATATCATGAAAGATGAGAAGATATCTGTCCAAGATGCTCATCGAACCCCACATAAGGTAGATTCCAAAAGAAAGTCACCAAGACATATTATAATCTAACTTACCAAAACCAAAGATAAAGGGAGAATTTTAAGAGCAGCTAGGGATAAAAGAAAAGTCATTGACAAAGAAGAATCAATTAGAATAAGCTCAGACTACTCAGCAGAAACCGTGCAGGCTAGAAGGCAATGGGATGACATATTTAAAGCCTTGAAGGAAAATAACTGTCAGCCAAGAGCTATATATCCAGCAAAACTGTCTTTCAAATATGATGGAGAAATTAGGATATTTCCAGATAAACAGAAGTTCAGGGAATTTGCAAAAAACAAACCAAAATTACAAGAAATACTAAAGGGAGCCCTACGGTTAGATAATCAGTAACACCAGCTAACAACGCAAGAGTAGAACACAGGACAGAGCAACCAGATATTGACTCAGATACGGAAATTGAAAATACATCAAAGCTAAAACATTGAAAATAGGGAAACATATCAATATGTAAAAAAAGGATAATATTAAAACAAAAAAAGGGGGACTTAAAAAATAGAGATTTTCTATACGGAAGGGAAGTTAAGGCAATATAAAGTAATAAAAGACTGGTATACACTTAGAAAAATAGGGGTAAATATTAAGGTAACCACAAAGGAATCTAACAATCCTAAAAATCAAAATAAAAAAGTAGAAAAACATAAAGACCCAGCAAACACAAAATCTACAACAAAGAAAAAGATGAAAAGAAAATACATAAAGAAAAACGACTCAGCACCAAAAATTGAGGAGAACAAAGAAACTGTGAACAACACACAAAAAGAGATATCAGGATGACAGCACTAAACTCATACCTATCAATAATTACACTGAATGTAAATGGACTTAATGCACCAATAAAGAGACAGAAAGTGGCAGATTGGATAAAAAAGCATGATCCATCTATATGCTGCCTACAAGAGACGCACCTTACACTTAAAGACACAAACAGGCTAAAACTCAAAAGATGGAAAAAAATATGTATCAAGCAAACAACACTCAAAAAGAGCAGGAGTGGCAACATTAGTCTCTGCCAAAATAGACTTTAAAGTAAAATCCACCACAAAAGATAAAGAAGGGCACTATATAATGATTAAAGGGTCAATACACCAGGAGGACATAACTATAATAAATATTTACACCCCCAACAACAGGGCTCCAAAATACATAAAACAAACTCTAACAGCTCTGAAAAGAGAGATAGACAGCTCCACAATAGTAGTAGGAGACTTCAATACGCCACTTTTGGTGAAGGACAGAACATCCAGAAAGAAGCTCAACAAAGACACAGAAGAGCTAAATGCTACAATCAACCAATTTGATCTCATAGACATATACCGAACTCTGCACCCAACAGCAGCCAAGTATACTTTCTTTTCCAACGCACATGGAACATTCTCCAGAATAGACCAGATATTAGGCCATAAAACAAGCCTTAAGAAAATCCAAAGGCATCAAAATATTACAAAGCATCTTTTCTGAGCACAAAGCCATAAAAGTAGAAATCAACTACATAAAATGCAAGAAAAAAAATCAAACACATGGAAACTGAACAACACCTTGCTCAAAAACTACTGGGTTATAGAAGAAATTAAGGATGGAATAAAGAAACTCATAGAATCAAACGAGAATGAAAACACATCCTACCAGAACCTTTGGGACCCAGCAAAAGCAGCGCTCAGAGGTCAGTTTATAGCAATAAATGCACACATCCAAAAACAAGAAAGGCTCATAATCAAAGCACTAACCCTACAACTGGAACAAGTAGAAAGAGAGCAGAAAAAGAAGCCTACAGTTGCCAAAAGAAAGGAAATAATAAGAATTAGAGCAGAATTAAATGAAATAGAGAATAGAAAAACAATTGAAAGAGTTAAAAAGTCCAAAAGCTGGTTCTTTGAAAAGATCAACAAAATTGATAAACCACTGACCAAACTGCCAAAGGAAAAACTGGAGAGGAAGCAGATAACCCGTATCAGAAATGAGATGGATGATATCACAACAGACCCAACTGAAATTAAAAGAATCATAACCAAATGCTATGAAAAACTGTACTCTGACAAATTTGAAAACCTAGAGGGAATGGACAAATTTCTGGAAACGCACTGCCTACCTAAATTAACACAAACACGGTAGAACAACTAAACCCATAACAAAAGAAGAGATTGAAAAGGTAATTAAAAAACTCCAAACAAAAAAAAGCTCTGGCTCGGATGGCTTCACCGGACAATTTTACCAAACTTTCAGAGAAGAGATAACACCACTTCTACTAAAGGTATTTCAGAGCATAGAAACAGATGGAATACTTCCAAACTCATTCTATGAAGCCAGCATAACCCTGATACCAAAACCAGGTAAAGACACCACAAAAATAGAAAATTACAGACCAATATCCCTCATGAACATTGATGCAAAAATCCTCAACAAAATTTTAGCCAATAGAATTCAGCAACATATCAAAAAAATAATTCACCATGACCAAGTGGGATTTATACCAGGTAAGCAGGGATGGTTCAACATTAGAAAAACAATCAACGTAATCCATCACATAAATAAAACAAAAGACAAGAACCACATGATCTTATCAGTCGACAAAGTCGAACACCCATTCATGATAAAAACTCTCAAAAAAACAGGAACAGAGGGGAAATTTCTCAGTATAATTAACAGCATTTATACAAAACCAATAGCCAACATCATCCTGAATGAAGAGACTTTGAAAGCATTCCCCTTGAGAACAGGAACCAGAGAAGGATGCCCTTTATCACCACTATTATTCAACATTGTGCTCAAGGTCCTAGCCAGAGCAGTTAGGATAGAAAAAGAAATACAGGGCATCCAAATAGGTAGGGAAGAAGTCAAAGTATCTCTATTCACAGATGATAGGATCTTATACACGGAAAACCCCAAGGAATCCACAAGAAAACTACTGGAACTAATAGAAGACTTCAGCAAAGTTTCAGGATACAAGATAAACATATAAAAATCAATTAGATTCCTTTACACCAACAAAGAGAACCTTGAAGAGGAAATCACCAAATCAATGCAATTTACAATAGCCCCCCAAAAGATAAAATACTTAGGAATAAATCTAACCAGAGATGTAAAAGATCTTTACAGAGAAATCTACAAGACACTACTGTGAGAAACTAAAAGAGACCTGAATAAGTGGAAGAATATACCTTGCTCATGGATAGGTAGACTCAACATAGTGAAAATGCCAATTCTACCCAAAGCAACCTACAGATACAATGCAATCCTGATCCAAATTCCAGCAATGTTTTTTAATGAGATGGAGTAACAAATCACCAACTTCATACGGAAAGGGAAGAGGCCCCGGATAAATAAAGCACTACTCAAGAAGAAGAACAAAATGTGAGGCCTAACACTACCTGATTTTAGGACCTATTATACTGTCACGGTAGTCAAGACAGCCTGGTACTGGTACAATAACAGATACATAGACCAATGGAACAGAGTTGAGAATTCAGATATAAGCTCATCCACCTATGAGCAGTTAATATTTGACAAAGGCCCAAAGTCCATTAACTGGGGAAATGGACAGTCTCTTTAACAAATGTTGCTGGCATAATTGGATATCTATATGCAAAAAACTGAAACAAGACCCATATCTCACACCATGTACAAAAACTAACTCAAATTGGATCAAAGACTTAAATATAAAATCGAAAACGATAAAGATCATGAAAGAAAAAATATGGACAACACTAGAAGCCCTAATACATGGCATAAGCACAATACAAACCATAAGTAACAATGCACAAGCCCCAGAAGAAAGACTAGATAAATGTGAGCTCCTAAAAATCAAACACTTATGCTTATCCAAAGACTTCATCAAAAGAGTGAAAAGACAACCTACAGACTGGGAAAAAAAATTTTGGCTACGACAAATCCCATCAGCATTTAATCTCTAAAATCTACAAGATACTCCAAAACCTCAACAGCAAAAAGACAAATAACCCAATTAAAAAATGGGCAAAGGATATGAACAGGCACCTCACCAGAGAAGATATTCAGGCAGCTAACAGACACATGAAGAAATGCTCTCAATCATTAGCCATCAGAGAAATGCAGATGAAAACTACAATGAGATATCATCTAACCCCAACAAGGCTAGCATTAATCCATAAAACACAAAATAACAAATGCTGGAGAGGATGTGGAGAGACTGGAACACTTATACACTGTTGGTGGGAATGTAAAATGGTACAACCACTTTGGAAATAGAGTTGGCACTTCCTTAAAAAGCTAGAAATAAAAGTACCATACGATCCAGCTATCCCGCTCCTTGGAAAATATCCTAGAGAAACAAGAGCCGTCACGTGAATAGATATATGCACACCCATGTTCATCGCAGCACTGTTCACAATAGCCAAAAGATGGAAGCAACCTAAGTGCCCATCGATGGACGAATGGATAAACAGACTGTGGTATATCCATACAATGGAATATTATGCAATGATAAAGAACAATGATGAAGCTGTGAAACATCGTGTAACTTGGTGGAAGCTAGAACTTATTATATTGAGTGAATTTAGTCAGGCACAGAAGGACAAAAACTGTATGAGACCACTATTATAAGAACTCAAGAAAAGGTTTAAACACAGAAGAAAACATTCTTTGATGGTTACGGGGGTGGGGAGGAAGGGTGAGGGTTATTCACTAACTAGATAGTGGATAAGAATGATCTTAGGTAAATGGAAGGACAGCACACACTACAGGGGAAGCCAGCACAACTGGACTAAACCAAAGCTAAGAAGTTTCCTCAATACAATCGAATACTTTGAGAGACAGAGTAGTAGGGATGCAGGGTTTGGGGACCATGCTTTCAGGGGACATCTATGTCAATTGGCGTAACAAACCTTATTAAGAAAATGTTCTGCATCCTCCTTTGGTGAGTGGCGTCTGGGGTCTTAAAAGCTTGCAATCGGCCATCTAAGATGCATCAGTTTGTCCCAGCCAGTTGGAGTAAAGGAGAACGAAGAACACCAAAGACATAAGGAAAGTATTGGCCCAGGAGACAGAATGGGCCACATAAACCAGAGACTTCATCAGCCTGAGACCAGAAAAACTAGATGGTGCCCTGCAACCACCTATGAACGTCCTGACAGGGAACACAACAGAGGGTTCCTGATGGAGCAGTAGAACGATGGGATGCAGAACCCAAATTCTAGTGAGAAGACCAGGCTTAACGGTCTGACTAAGACTGGAGGTGCCCTGGAAAGCATGGCCCCTGGTCTCTCCATCACCCCAGAACTAAAACTATTTCCAAGGCCAACTCTTCAAACAGGGATTGGACTGGACTGTGGGACATAAAGTGATACTTGTGAACAATGTGCCTCTTAGACAAGTAGATATAAGAGACCAAAGGGGTAGCTTCTATCCAGAGGTGAGAGGGGAAGGCAGAGAGAGTTAGGAGCTGGTTGAATGTTCATGGGGAATCAGGGGCGGAAGGGAGGAGTGTGCTGTCGCAGAATGGGGTGAGCAGTTGGCGTCTCATAACAATGTATGTTAAAAAAAAAAATTCTGTATGGGAGACTAACTTGAAATGTAAACCTCATTTAATTACAACAATAAAAAAAATTATACATGAACTTCATATAAGAATTTAAATGTAGAACTAAGGCGACATAGATAATTCAAGCGAAAATCTAGCTATGGCTGAAAAATTAATATAATCATGGAAAAAAAAATGTTGGTGCAGATCTGTTCTTAAGTTACCTTGGTAACTGTCATGGTGCCTTGCTGCATTCTTCAGTTGTATTCACACCTGTAGTTAGCCAAAATGCCCATAGGTCAACGTATTAAAGCATATTTTAACACAAACATTTGTTCCACCCATATATTGTACTCAGTAAATAACACCTGATTATAAACAGGTTGCTTTCACATTTTTTGGAATCTGGGGCAAAAGAAAGAAAGCTGGGCAAATTGCGGAAAACTATACCCATGCTACACAGTGTAGAAGTGTCCCTTTTCCTATCTAGTCCCTTTGAGATAACTTTTTAAAGTTGAAAGTTCATGTATAATTTTAATTAAGTTTGTTCTTCTGGTGCATTCTTGAGTTAAACAAAGTCCCTCGTACTTGGAAGTATAGTCTGTGCTGATCATCCTAACTCATTAGTTTGCTGAGTGAAGTGCTCTAATAATAGTGTTAGGGCTTTGACGTGCAACGGATTCAGGGAAAGGTTTCACAGGCAACTCTAACAAGATTGCACAGCGAAGACATACGTTTATCCTTTATTTAGAATGACAAAACCTTAAACATATCTTTCAGTACTGTCTCTCTTTTTCTCACACAGATACACTGTATATCAGTAATCTGGACACCAAGTTATTTAAAGCTATTATTTAGTACCATAATAAGTAGTAATTTAAATACAAGGTAAAATCACCACATTGTCTTGTTTACTACTGATGTTAATTTTAAGCTGACGTTCAATGCTCCCCAAAAAGGCAGCCTATGATTTGTTATCATTAAACTGTCAACTCTGCCTTGAGTTAGAAATAGATTCACGCTACACTTCTTACAGCATATCACTTTATTTTCTATCAGTCAAAAAAAAAAAAAAAAAAACCAGAATCATTTTAATTGTGTCTGTGCTATTTTTCTATTAACTGTTTCATGCATTTTTCCTGGCCTTTTAATTGCAGTTTAATAGTGGTCATTAACACATTAAGGGGTGTTAGAAGAACATTTGAAGTCCTCTTGACTTCTACCAAAGTTGACACTTCAATGCTAGAGTAATTTCAGCTATTCATTTATTTAATAGTGACCTATGCAAATGTGGAACCATGTCATTTTACAAATTGACTGTAATAATTAACTAGAAAGGCAGAGTAAAATGAAACAGGTTATAATTAGAATATAACTGCTACAGTATTACGTCAGCTAGAATAAAATAATCTCAAATGATTAAATTGGTTTCAATTATTAAGAATCAGTTTAATGTACCCACTGTTCTGATTTTTACATTTCTCTTTTTTGTGTGCATTAGATGTCACCTTATACAATTTATGTATTTGATTCATCTTGGTAAAACAGGCATTACAGAAGTTTAATTAAGTAGTAAGACTTCACATTATTCTGCTGAATTCTAAATTAGTTGTAGAAACTAGTCAGAGAGCATGCTACATACTACTCAGAATCATTTCAATTAGCTGTATCTATTCAGCCACCCAATATTCCTCTTACACAGTAAATATATGTAGCATGTCACTAGCCATCAGAATATGTATTTTAATCACACAATTATCACAACTTTCCCAACTGGTTCTTAGATGCATCATCTTTATCTATATCATTTTTTTTTAAACTTAATAACTAAGCCATCTTTTCAACCTAAGAATTTTCTACATTCTTGACTCTTATAAGCTTGTAGGCAGGGCCAGCTGCAAGGTGTACCACCCATGCAGTAGCACAGGGCCCTGTGGACGGAAGGGCCCCACACCTGGTTTAATTCTCTGCTGTTGCCTTCTTGAAATTCTTAATAATTTTTGAACAAGAGGTTTCACATTTTTATTTTACGTTGGAATGCAACTAACTCTGCAAATTATGTAGCCCATCCTGCTTGAAGGGATCTACTAGAGAAGTATGATGACTTGCTCACCTTTGCCTAGATATTAAACATTTCACTCATCACTTACCTGATTATTAGGCATTAGCTCTCCCTGATGCTCAGCTTTAGAAAATTTTCACATGGAGGCAGTACGGATGAGGAGGACATCTACCTAGCCCGTTAAATTAGCCAATGACTTTGGCAATCAATGAAGCCTAAATAATCACTGCCAGATCATTATTTCTTAGTATATAGACTGTTTTAATTAGCATCTTCATATCCCATAGATTGGTTTTAGTTAGTAATTTCTTCCCAAAACACAGAGGCTATATAATAATAGTGCTAAAGTCAAGGGAATATTTGGTATATGCTCAAGTTCAAATCACATGGCTACCTGTGACACAGTTGAGAAAAACTGGTTTCTAGACAATACACATCTTCAATTTCTGAAATATCCTTTATCCCATAAGAATCTAAGATTATGCCTGAGTAGTTATAAGTTCACTTATTTAATAAATATGAACTCTCGTAACAGCCAATAAAATTTGGTTATTCTTGTCTGAAAGTCTGAAATTTTATTTATGTCTACAGTGCCCTATTCAATGAGGGTATTTTTTATATATTATGGTTCTCTTCCTAGTACAACTTCTTTTATTCTAGCTGACCTTAACAGCTTTATCATTTTGATCAGTAATTCTAGAAATGTGGTCAGAGAACTTCATGCATCATGATCAACTAGAGTACAAGTTAAAAATGCAATTCTGTTGCTTTTTCCTTTTTGTTGTTAGTTTAGTCATTCTTTTAGGATATATAAAAATGAATTTGAGGCATACTGCTATATAATCTGGTGGGATATTTAGCATGCACAACTAGTCTCTGTGCTATATGGGAATCTCATCAAAACGCCAAGATGATAGTCGACCAGAATAAAGGCAAAGTCATCTTTTCTCCTCTAACTCAATATTACTGAATCCACTCCGTCTTTGAGTTCTGAGGATATTGCCAAATGGTTACAATGTATAGTTTGGAGAACTGTAAAGAAACTATTAATACATCCAGAAAATGGCAATCTGATATCTGGATATTCTGTGAAACAGTTTTGCGAACTAAGGAAGATCCCGAATGAATAAACAATCCAGAGATTGTATGAACATTAGCATACCCTAGGACAAGGTGTTGCTATTCATTCCCAAAGCCCTTAATACTGGTTTATAGGATCCCAAGTTATGAATCTTGGGGAAAATGTCAAACATAGCCTAAAATCAACCTGATTTACTGAGATAGTGCCCTAAGAACTTAGGTGCCATTGTCAAATTGAATTTGACAATGGAGTACTTGGAGACCAACATATTTTCTGCCATCTTTACTGTTGTAAGCGGTCAATTTAATAAAATGTCAATTTGACAATTTTAACAACAATAACCCTTCCTCACCTTTTAACAAGCAAACAAAAATAACTTATCCCAACTGGTTTTCTGACTGATTTGACTCTTCTTTCTTCTGTTCAGGCTGCGTATTGAATCAAAAGTACAGTATTCTCAGAATACCATGAGTTCAAAAGGGTAAAAAGAGAAAATACTTACTTTAAAAAGAATAGTTATGATTTAAAAAAAAAAATCATTTAGGATTTAAAAGAATGCCTCCAGCTTGAAAATCACTTTTAGTTTTTTTCCAAATGGAATTAGAGTTCTTTATTATAATGTAATTATAATTAATATTGTGCAGTTGTAATAATAAAATTATTATTAATTACATTATCTAAATGTAATTAAAATCCATTTCTTGGAACAAAGACAATCACTGGTTTACAACTATCTGTATTTCTAAAAGGAACAATTAATATGGCAGGGTTCAGTTACATAGTATAAATACAGATACTGTATGTCTTATAACTATTAATTCATATACCTGGAACAATAGTAAACACAGGTACAGTATGCACATTTTATCCTAGAAAACAATTTTTAAAGATCTGCCTTTAGTACATTTGTAATTTAGTTGGTGATAAAAAAAAAAAAACCACCATTCATTTAGACTCATTTCTATATTTATGTGTGACATCTTGAATGACACATATTTAACTTTCCAGAATCATATACATCATAATATATCACAAACAGCATCATTAACGTTTCAAACAGGGGTTACTTCTGGATTCATGAGTTAGAATTTAATAGTAGATTAAATATAATTGCAAGTACATACTCATAATAGTGTTACGGAGTGGTCAATTAAATGTTATTAATGGGAGGCTAAATTTTCTGTGAGTTCAGAGACAATGTCAAATTTCAAATTCCAAGGTTTACACTAACATCACCAATATTATTTACTCTACTTCTTTAGAATCTCAGTTTTTCAGTAGTAAAATGAGATGATAATAGTTTAGTTTCTTCAACAGTGGATGGGAAGATTAAGGGCTGCCTTCAGGATCAATAGCAAAGGGTAAAGGATTGTAACTTCGAACGGCTGATAGAAAATTATTTCATTGTCATTTCCATATAAGCTATCGAAACTATCTAGAACAAAAAATGGGAAATAAGAGAAAACTAAGGAAAGGGCAGTGTTTTTTTTAAAATACCTTTGCTAGCTTTCACTGTGCCCAACTGTCTTTCAGTGAATATTAAGGTGTTATCTTCCAGTGAAGTTATTATTATTGAAAAGGTATTTATACTGACAGAGGGCCAAAAATGCCTTTTTACTTTGGTTTTATTTTCTTCAAATTCAGATTTCCCATGACAATCTGCTTTCACAAAGATTATAGCCTAGAAAACCCTATGGTGCAATTATACTGTGTCACATGGGGTTTCTATGAGTCAAAATCAACTAGACATCAACTAACAACAACAACCACAGATGCATACACATTTACTGTCTTTTCAAGGAACTGACCCTGATGATATAACATCTCTCTTTATCTCTCGAATATTTATTGTTCTGAATTCTACTTTTTCTACCTCTCTTATGATTACTTTTTGTATGTTACACGTTTGACTTTCTATTTAACCTATCTGTGACTTTGTATTTAAGTTGAGTTGCTTATAAACATCATAAAATTGGGTCTTGATTTTTAATTCAGTTTGTTTAGACCATTAACATGTAATGTAAATATCAATATGATTGAACTTAAGGCTAAATATTGATATTTGTTTTCTATTTTTGCTATCTGCTCTTTGTTCCTTCTTAAAAATCATTTCTTACTTTCTATTTGATTGCCTACTCTTAGTATCTTATCTCCACTATTGTCTTTTACTTAGAGTCAACTTTCAAATACATTATGTTGCTTAATATGTAATGTAGAAATCTTTTAACAGTAAATTTCCATTTTCCTCTTCCTCTCCTTTGTGCTATTGCTGTCATTTAGTTTACCACTCTAAATATTACTAGCCTCAATATACATTGGTATTATTTTTGCTATAAAGACTAAATTATTTTAAAAACAATTTTAAAAGAGAGAAGAAATTTCTTTTATAGTTATCCTTTCTGGTGGTCTTCATTTCCTTAGTGTGGATCCAAGTTTCCATTTGGATCATTTTCCTTCAGTCTAAAGAGCTTCCTTTACCATTTCTTGTAGTGCGTGCCTGCAGGAAATTAATTCTGCCAGCTTTGTTTCGCTGAAAAATGTCTATTTTGTCTTCACCAGTTACAGATTTCTAGGTTAATAGTTTTTGTGTGTGTGTGTGTTTTCTTTCAACACACTAAAGATGCTACACTGCACATCTTTTTAATTGTATTGTTTCATATGAGATACCTGTAGTACTTATTACTTTTGTTCCTCCATTTGTAATGTGTCTTTTTTCTCTAGGTGGTTTTAGGATTGTCTACTCATTTTTGTGTTTTAGCATTTTGATTATGATGTATCTTGTTGTAGATTTATGTTTATTCTGTTTTGGATTTGTTGAGCTTCTTGCATCTATGAGCACATTGTTTTAATCAATTTGTTAAATGATTAGATATGAATTATTTAAAATATTTTACAATAAATAGTTGTTATTCAAATTGATATTGCTCCACGCATCATTGAAATGCTTAATTTTTTAGGTTATTTCTATGTCTGTATCGCTTGGCAGTTTCCTTTGCTATGTCTCCATGTACAATGATCTTTGCTTTTGACCTCTGTAATCTGCTGCACATCCAGTGAATATTTCATTTCAGATACTACATTTTGAGCTTTGAAATTTCATTTGGTTTTTTTATATCTTCTGTTTCTCTCCTAGTAATATTTATGCTTTTATTTAAATCCTTGAATATATTTATAGTGGCTCTTTTAAAGTTCTTGTCTACTAATTCCATCACTTACATCAATTCTGGGTCTTTTTTTTTTTTTTTTTTTTAGAATGATTTTTCTCTTTATTACTGGTCATGTATTCTTGTTTCATTACTTGTCTAGTGATTTTTTATTGGATGCTGGACATTTTGTATATTTTTGAGTGTTTAGATTTTTCTTAAAGAATATTGAATATTGTTTTGAAGATAAGTTACTAGTGGGTCAGCTTGATTCTTTTTAGGTTTATTTTTAAGTTTATGTATGTCAGGCATTAGTTTAGCCTTGGTAATAGGACTTGGCCCCCCTGAGGCCTCTACTAAAAGTCCTGAGTGTTCATTGTGGTTTCTCCACTCTGACTAGTTAAAACTGAAATATATCCCAGCCCCGTGTGAACTCTGAGAATTGTTATGTTCACAGCTCCTCAATAGTCGTTCTTTCCCCCAATCTTAGGGCATCTCACACTACTGCCTGTGCAACCTAGAATTCAGCTAAACGCTTGGGACTTATAAGCAACTCCTGGAGCTATTTCTTTCTATAGCTCCATCCTCTCTGATATTCTGTCCATCTCCCACCAAAGTCCATGTAATTCAGCTTTGCTGAACTCTGGTCTCTGTTCAACTTGGCGAGGCTGCCATGATTTTCTTGGATTTCCTCTCGCAGATAGTCCTATAAACAGAAAGTCAGGGAAATCATAGGATGCACCTGAGGGGCAGATTATCCAATAAGCATGGTAAGCATGGTGCTTACCATGCTTACCAGGTCATCTGTAGTGAACAATTTCACATTTTTTTCACCACATCAAAGATTCTGCTTCTAGGTATGGCTGGCATCTGTCTCTTTCCCAACTCCACAGTGCCTTCCTACAGAATCAAAGACTCTTCAAATTTACAGTCCCTGACAGGAGTGGATGACCCAGTAAGCACAGGTAAACCCATGTTTATCTTACTTACTGGGTTCTCTGCCCCTGGATGTACCTAATTTATTTCTCTTCTTTCAGTGATCACACTTCTATACAGGCAGTAGCCTATTATCTGAGAATTATTATTTCATATATTTTTTTCCAGTTTTCTAGTTTTTAGAATAGCAAGACATATCTAATCCAGTTACTTCTTCATGTTCAAAAGTAGTAGTTCTCTTTAACCTTTTAGTTTGCTCAAATTTTAAGTTCACTGAACTTGAGTTATGCAGAATATTAAGTGACAGTCAAATTTTGTAATATTTCCCCCGAGAGGAAACCTATATAAACCTAGCCGGAAGGGACTATATAAAATGATAGATGGGATAAGTTTTTAGCTAATATATATCATATGCATTAGTTTTGTTCTCTGTATGGAGATAACATTATCCTCAGTAAATATAATTCATTGAATTTGAGACTCCTTTGAGACTTGCCATATCTTCAACCAACATAAAAAGTGGGGTGGAATATCCCATTATAGTTTAAATATATTTATTTATTAACTAAAACCAGTATTATCCTTTTTATAATATAGCAAATCTGGTCCTTTATATGGCACCCTCATGGTGCAGTTGTTAAGAGCTATGGCTGCTAACCAAAAAGGTCAGAAGTTTGAATCCACCAGATGCTCCTTGGAAACCCTAGGGGCATTTCTACTCTGTCCTATAGGGTCGCTATGAGTCAGAAATGAGTCGAAGGCAACAGGTTTTTAGTCCTTCATATAAATGAAAAACTTAAAAAAGAACAAAAATAAGCATGAAGAGGAATAGAAAGAGAGGACATAATAACTTCTGAATAAAATTTATCAAATATATTATGGGACAAAGAAAGGAGCAGGAGAAAATTTTAAAACCAAAAGAAAAAAGAATTAGGGGGCCCTGTAACCAAGAAGTAGATTACTTAATTACAAAATTCTATCCATTCAATTTGTGTAACACCCACATGATGTGACTTGAAACTCCCTATAGAGAGAGGTGAGAGAAGACAGCAGGTTCATACGAAGGAAGGGAGGTCAGACTTAGCAGAAAGAACATGAGTAAAGCATAAAAGTAAGAAAGTGCAAGGTAAGTTCTGGGAATGAAAACAAAACCAGTTTGGCTACAATAAGGGGGAGTACTCTAAAATAAGACTGGAAAAGATAACATACATTGGGACCAGATTACACAGGCCTTTGAATACCAGGCTGAGAATTTGCTGCTCTTTTTGGTTAAAAATGGGGAGTCACTGAAGGTTTTTGAGTAGGGGAGTGAACTGACCTTTGGGTCAATCACCCTGGCTGCAATGTATAAAGTAGATTGGAAGAGGGAGAGAATAAAAGTGAAGAGACACCCTGGGAGGCTATTGAATTAGATCAGGTGACAAGTGATGAGAACCTGAACTATGGGAGTAGCAGTAGGACTGGAAAGAAAAGGATGAATTCAAGATATCTTTCATGGGTCAAATCTGTTGGACTTAGTAACTAATGAGATCTGAGGGAACTGTTAAAAAAACATTCTGAAAATTTTAAACCTGAGTTACCAAGGAAATGATGAAGTAAGGAAATAAGAGGGAAAACAGGTTTGAGTAGTTACAGCTGTATGTGTGTGGGGTGTTGGTGGTGATGTTTTTCGTGGTGGTAGGAGTTTTGTGATGAGATAAGACTTTGATATGCTATGTGGAGGGTAGCAGTTTTCAGAAAAAAATAGAATAATTAAATTCTAGAATTGAAAAGACCCTACCCAGCTCATACTGGTTTTCAATAAATGTTGACTGAACAAATTCTACTTAATTCCAATAAACATTATTTATTCATTCAACAGATACTGATTGAACAACTACTAATCTCAAGCACTGGTCTAGGTATTGAGGGATATCACTGTTTTTAATAGAAATAATCTTTCCTTTATGGAGATCATAGTCTAATGGGGAAGACAGATAATTAAATGAACATTTATAATATACTAACATATATTACTTTTGGTGAACTATGGTTAATATGAAAGCAGATAGCAGGGACACTTTCAAGTGTAGGATGCTCAGGGAAGGCTTCTCAAATGAATACCTGAGTCAGCTGAAATGGAAAGATTGAGTAGGAATTAGCCAGGTGAAAAGGGATGGGAAGAATTCCAGGCAGAGGGATCATCAGTTGCAAAAGGTCAGAGGTGATACAATTGAGTCTTTTGATAAACTGTATGAAGTTCATTGTGGCTGAATTACAGGGTATGTATGAATGAAGAAAGATAGAGCTATAGCCATGCATCAGTTTATGCAGGGCATTATCTGCCTTTTTAAGGAGTTTGGACTTTATCTTGAGAACAGTGAGAATCCACTGAAGAGTTTTAAACAGAAAAACAGCATGATCAGATTTATGTGTTTTAAAGATTCATTGACTATCCACTTTGAACAAAAACATTTATTGTGCCCCAGGGAGTTGACATATAAACAAAAAGTGCAATGCAATATGATAAGGTTTAAAGTTTAAAATGTTATTTATGTTACTATATACTATTTGAATATCCCGCGGACTGCCAGAAGAATGAACAAATCTGTCTTGAAAGAAGTACAGCCAGAATGCTCATTAGAAGCAAGAATGGTGAGACTTAGCCTCACAGAGTTTTGGACATATTATCAAGAGGGACCAGTCCCCGGAGAAGGACATCATGCTTGGAAAAGTAGAGGGCCAGTTAAAAAGAGGAAGACCCTCAATGAAATAGATTGACACAGGGGCTGCAACAATGGGCTCAAGCATAGCAACGATTGTGAAGACAGCGCGGGACCGGGTGGTATTTCGTTCGGTTGTACATAGGGTCACTATGAGTTGGAACCTATTTGATAACACCTAACAACAACAACAATACTGTTTAGACAAGCATAAGATACTATAAGAACACAGATAAGGGGGCAATTAATATTGTCAATAAGGAGGTGTCATGGATTGAATTATGTCCCCCCAAAAATGTGTGTATCAATTTGGCTGGGCCATGATTCCCAGTATGGTGTGGTTGCCCTCCATTTCGTGATTGTAATTTTATGTTACAGAGGATTAGGGTGGGATTGTATAAAACCCTAACTAAGATCATATCCCTGATCCAATGTAAAGGGAGTTTCCCTACCATGTGGCCCGCACCATCTTTTATCTTACAAGAGGTAAAAGGAAAGGGAAGCAAGCAGAGAACTGGGGACCTCAAACCACCAAGAAAGCAGTGCTGGGAGCAGAGCGTGTCCTTTGGACCTAAGGTTCCTGCACTGAGATGCTCCTAGACCAAGGGAAAACTGATGACAAGGACCTTCCTCCAGAGCCAACAGAGAAAGCCTTCCCCTGGAGCTGACACCCTGAATTTGGACCTCTAGCATACTAGACTGAGAGAAAATAAATTTCTCTTTGTTACAGCAATCCACTTGTGGTATTTCTGATATAGCAGCATTAGATGACTAAGACAGGAGGGAAGTGTTAAAGAAGACTTAAGAAAAGACGATTTTGAGCTGGGCTTGGAAGGTTAAATAGGCCCTTCAAATACGTAGTTTCAGGAAATATCCAAATGAAGTTTCATTTACTACTTTTAGTTTCTGTTGCCTGTGTTCAGTGATTGCTTTTTCTGTCAATGATTTGATATTATATTGATTTTTTTATCATTAATGTTGATGTAAAGTTAGTTGAAGTATGTAAGTACTTGAATGTTTTTAAGAAAATCTACCTTATCCAATCACCAGTAAGTTGGTTCTATTAAAGAGAATAGAATTTTTTTAACATTCAGATATGGAATTACTATGATGTTTATCAATGGCCAGTTCAAATTTCTGTATTTTGAGATATGAATGTGTTATAATGAAGCAGAAATAGCATTTATCATTTTAGTTCTTCTAATGTATTTAGATTACAATGATAAATAATAATAGCAGTATATTAATAGCACTTAATATTTACTTGCATAATATTGTTCCAATCTCTTCACATATAGTCTTTCCTTGATCATTATCCTGTTGTAGGCAGGATACATAGTCAAATATAAAACAACCAGTAAGGCACAAGAGTCAGCCAGTCATAATGATCCTGGGAAACTTCTGCTGAATCTAGATTAATGTCTCATGATGAAGTTGGGAGAAGCCTAGGAGGACTGGTGACACTGAGGGGCCTGGGATGTCATGGCATTTACCAAGTGGTATAACAGTATGTCAGTATTTTAATATTTTAATAACTTGTCCAGCCTTAGCAGAAAGTATACACTTTTGGACCATCAGCACTGGAAGCAAGCTCAGTCCTTCGACTTGTACCTCAAGGATTTGTGTTCTTGTGGCAGAGACTACTAGCATTAACACCTCTGCCTTTCCCAAAACCAAATCAAACCAATTCCATTGCCATCAAGTTGATTCTAACTCATAGCAACCCTCTAGGACAGAGTAGAACTGCTCCATAGAGTTTCCAAGGCTGTACATCCGTACAGAGGCAGACTGCACATCTTTTTCCCACAGAACGGCTGAAGGGTTCAAACCACTGACCTTTGGGTTAACAGCCCAACACTTAACCAATGCACCATCAGGGCTCGTTTGTCTTTCCCAACTTCTTTGCAATTATCCTTGTGACTGAGGTCAATAGAAGGAATACCCCACTTCTGCACTTGGCCCTGGTAATGCCCCACAAGAAATTTCACACTTTTCTTTCTTCACTCATTGGTATGGTAAATGTGGAGAATTCTACAGAAGACTCGATACAGTCCCCTCAGGAGTGCCAGGTCACAAGATGGAAGAGTTTGGAATACTGAATTGAGCCTTAGAAAACAGCTGCCTATGAGAGCCAAGACACTGTGCATATCAGGCTATGAAGTGAGAGAGATTAACATTTATTAGCGTCAGGCCACTAAGAGATGGGAGTTGTTTGTTACAGAAGCTAGCACTGATTACCCTAATACACTTGTATTCTGTTTTCTTCAGTGCATACAGAAATTTGAGTACTGCTCTAGGCCTTCAGTCCCCTGGATAAGACTTTATTACTGGAACTCCATGGGCTTATCCTCCCTACTAAGGATATAATATTTACCTTATACATAGTCAGTGAGTCTAGCGCCAGTGCAGATGCTTACAAGCCATGATTAGATCTTACAGGAATCAGGTAAGATTTTTTAAAATGTTATTCATTATTTTAAATAATATTAATTGAGTACTTACTCTATGTCAAACTTTGGGGGTTAGGTGATGGCATGTTTCTGCCTTGGTTGTTTTTACAGGACAATAGTACTAAGGAGTTATCAAGGAAGTATTTCTTAAAGCCAAGTAGGCTTATTGTTATTGTGTGCCATTGTGTCGATTTCAACTTATAGTGACCCTAAAGGATAGTAGAACTGTCTTACAAGGTTTTCTAGTCTGTAGTATTTACTGGAGTAGATCACCAGGTATTTTCTCCTACAGGGCTGCTGCTGGGTTCTAATTGCTGATCTTTCAGTTAGCAGCTGATGACCAGTTAACCACTGCTCCACCAGGGTTCCTCCAAGTAGGATTACCTCTGCTGATGAGTTGATTCTGACTCAGCAACCCTGATATAAAACAACATAGCGCTAACTTTCGTAGCTACAAAACATTATCTTGTGAAAGACAGTTAATAAAGAGATAGTGGTTGCTCAAAATTAAAAAGAAAAACATTGCTGTCAAGTCAATTCTAGCTTATAGTGACCCTGTATGCTCAACATTACCTGATTACAAATAAATATGGGATCAGAATTAGTATTAGCTATCATAGATCTTTCTCAAATAATTAGGCATATTGGTAAAAAAATCCAAAATTTTGTGTATATGTACAATAGTAGCCAAAAGTTCCCAGAAATTTATCACACTTTATGTCTGGATCCAATAAGAAAACTTAAAAACTTACCCAGAGTCTTCATTATTCTCCACTCCGAATCATGTATGGCCTGAGTTGGAAACTTTGTATGATGCCTACTGGCTTTTTGACTGGTCCTGTGCAATTTACATAACCCAAGTCAGCCTCATGAAATAGTAGTAGCTTATGCCCCTGTAGTTCTTTTCTCAGTACAGCAGCCAGAGAGATCCCATTGAAATGTTCTAAGTCAGATCCTTTTTGCATCTGCTCAAAACTCACCGATGGCTTTGCATCTCACTCAGAACAAAAATATGTCTTTGTAATGGTCTACAAGGCAATATGTGATGGGATACCTGTCATTTTTAAATCTTTCCTTTGCTCACTCTGTAACAACCCCCTAGCCTTTTGGCTAGTTTACAAAATGGCTGCGTGAAAGAAGAACAAGATTTAAAAACTTGCCTGGTTTCTGCCTCCTCAGCAACCTTATTATTTCTGGTTCATCCACAGCTCAGTTGACAGTTTCTGTAATCTTCCGAATAAACTCATAATAATAATAGTTAAAATTTTATTATATTTATCATGTACCAAAATAATGCCATTCAGTTCTCATAGTGTTATGGTTTGAATTATGTCCCCCCCAAAATGTGTGTATCGATTTGGCCGGACCATGATTCCCAGAACTGTGTGGTTAGCCTCCATTTTGTGATTGTAATCTTATGTTAAAGAGGATTAGGGTGGGATTGTAACACCACCCTTACCCAGGTCACATCCCTCATCCAATGTAAAGGGAGTTTCCCTAGGGTGTGGCCTGCATCACCTTTTACCTTACAAGAGATAACAGGAAAGGGAAGCAAGCAGAGAATGAGGGATCTCGTACCACCAAGAAGGCATTGCCAGGAGCAGAGTGCGTCCTTTGGACCTGGGGTCTCTGTGCAGAGAAGTTCCTAGTCCGAGGGAACATCAATGAGAAGGCCGACAGAGAGAGAAGCCTTCCCCTGGAGCTGACACCTTGATTTTGGACTTTTAGCTTACTTTACTGCAAGGAAATAAACTTCTCTTTGTGAAAACCATCCGCTCCATCCACTAGTGGTATTTCTGTTAGAGCAGCACTAGATAACTAAGACACATAGTAAGTCTAAGAGACAATAATGCCTAGTGGTTTTGGAGTATGCTCTGGAATCACACTGTGTAGGTTCAAATCCCCATTCCACCACTTACTGACTGTGACTTTGGGTAAGTTACCCAACCTGTGTCTCAGTTTCCTCATCTGTTTAATAATGATTAAAATGGTAGTGTATACCTGATGGAGGTGTTATGAATTAATATTTGCAAATTGCCTAGAAGAAGGTCTAGCACACAGCAAGAACTATATGTTTGCTAAAAAATAAATGTAAATTCTTAACTTCTTTGAGCCTTGATTTCCTTATCTCTAAAATGGAGATAATAAAAGGACTTACCTCATAATATTTTTGTGGGAATTAAATGAGGTAGCATGTACAGAATGTAAAACAGTATCTGGTATATGGTAAGTTCTCAATAAATGTTAGTTAATACTATTTTAATATCATAAAAACAGTGAGGTTTAGCGAGATTAACTTACACGTCCAAGCTTACACAATTTGTGACTAGCTGAACTGGATTTCTGCACAAGACTACCTTGTTCAAAATGACATGCTCAAACACTATTTTAAATGATCATAAGCATATTTTTTTGTTTGTGAGTCCTCGTCATTCTGGTGAGTCCTAAATGCCTTCAGTTTTCTCTCCTTTATGGATAATGATGGGTATTTTAAATGTGTGTCAAGTTTTAAAAGTTCATCTACGTCCTTATTATCTCCTCTTCCTAATTTCTTGGTAGAGTCTCATTCCCAGTCTAGATTGTAGTTATGTAGATAAATAAGGAAATGCATCAACTCACTGGAAAGTGTGTGGAGGGTGGAGATTCTCAACTCTAAATTTCTCCTGAGATGGAATGTTCTCCTCCCCTCTCCCATGACTTTATTCTCAACTGCCAAACTATACACCAGGCATGAAAGTTCTTGCTGCAATAGAGAAGGATGAAGGTCATGGGACAACCTTATAGACAACATCTGGACACTGGTCCCATATGGACTTGGCTAGAAAAGTCGAATAGATTTCAGAGCTGTAGAGGGCCTGTCCCCTCCTTTTTTTATGCATTTGTCCCTTTGAATTCCTGATGTTCATCTGTGATAGAACTTAGAGAAATTTCTAGAGAGCATAGTAATCTCAATAACATAGATTATTTCCACATCACTTTTTCTATGTTGATTGCCCTTCATTTGTTCAACCACAAAAATCAACAGCAAGCTGCCTCCAAAAAGAAACAGATATTTCTAAACTATTTTAGGTAAGCAAAGGCAGCCAAGTATATGTTTTAGAATGTTTTCATAGGGAAACATCTGCAAAATGTTTGAGCAGTGGGACTAACACGAGTGTTTACATAACAATTGTGTGGGCTAATTTTCTTTTTTGGCAGTGAAGACACACCCATGCAGCACATTTAAAAACACTTGTGCATTTCAGCTGCATTTTTGTTGGCAATAGACACATAACCACAGTGACCAGGTATCAATCAACATTGCATTTTTTAGCTGTTTTACACAATGTATAATGAGTCACCAAATGTATTTGGTTCCACATATCTGCATCCTTAACTTTTCCCCTCTGTCTCATGAAAACTAGAAAAACTGGACACATTTTGAGTACACAATTTAAGAATCATCTGAAAAGAGAATGACGTCTCTGTTTTCTAAGTCACATAAAAAGCAAAAGTATTACTTAATTCTCAGAAAAAGAAGACTGTTTTAAGAAACAAGCATTTAAAGAAAACATAAAATTTACTATTAGCACTATACAATAGACAATGATATGCATCTGAAAGAACCAGGAAGTGTTTGTTGGAAACACAAAATGAGAGAAATTCCCAAAACTAACTTTTGATTCATCCTTTAATTGGAGCTAAATGATGATCCTTGTTGTTAGCTGCTGTTGAGTGGGCCCCTGACTCATGGTGACCCCAAGTACAATGAAAAGAAATGCTGCCTGGTCCTGCATCATCCCTATAATCACTTGGGGATCAGATTGTTGTGATCCATTGGGCTTTCATTGGTTGATTTTTGAAAGCATACCAGATCTTTTTTCTCAGTCTGTCTTAGTCTGGAAGCTGAGCTGAAACCTGTTCAGCATCATTGCAACATGCAAGTGTCCAATGACAGACTAGTGATGGTTACCCATGAGGCACATTGGCATGAAATAGAACCCGGTCTCCCTCATAAAAGGCAAGAATTCTACCACTTCACCACCACTGCCCGCAACAGACAGTCCTTAGCAAGTAGGAACTCTACCTACATAATGATAAATCATTAGAAAATAAGATGAAAGCACCATTAATCCTCATAATTTTTTTTTCTATGTACGAAACTAGCATACATATATATGGGAAAGTAGAGTACAAAGATACATGAGAAGCAGTCATGACCATTGAGGAGCTCATCAATTCTAGACTGCTTAGTCTGCATCCTTAAGGACACATATAACTATTTTCCTTATTGTCAAGTAAGTACTGTGATGAGTAGAAGTTGGGGGGTACTCCAGCAGAAACACTCTTCAATGTGCCAGCCACAGATATCACTGGGCTAAACTGGAAGTCCAACATTAGGTCATTCAGATTTCTATATATGATTCATCATGTAAATGTAGAAATGCCACTTGGTCCTGCTGCCACCAAAGTAGACAGGGCCCTTGAATAGAAATGTAATGACACTCCTTATCATCTCTAGTTTATCTCTGCTGTGATAAACACATGTACATTGCATGAAAAACCACAAGCCAACCACCAACCCAGGGATCAGTCACAGGTAGCAGGACACTAAAACCCAGGGATGAAGAGCCTAGTGCTACTTACGAGTGCAGTGGTTAACAGCTCGGCTGCTAGCCAAAAGGTTGGAGTTTCAATCTATCAGCCATTCCTTGGAAACCCTATGGGGCAGTTCTACTGTATCCTATAGGTTGGAATGAGTTACTGTGAGTCGGAATCTACTTGATAGCAATGGGTTAGGTTTTTTTTTTTTTTTTTTGCTATTTACCAGCAAGAATTGGTTAATTAATTATTTGGTTACTTAATTAATTTACTCTATCTCCCTAAAAGTTTTCAGCTCAGAAAATTATAAAGAAAAACTAAAGATTGAATAAGAACTACTGATATCATTTTAAAGACATAAAGTTAGGGGGAAAGGTAATTTTAAACATTTTGAATGTGATTTTATTATGCCAATGAATGTTGTTGTTAGTTAACATCGAGTCAGAGTAAAATGGCTCCGTAGGGTTTTCAAGGCTATAACCTTTCAAAATTAGATTGTCAGGCCTGTCTTCTGAGCTGCCTCTGGATGGATTCAAACCACCAACTTTTCAGTTAGTAGTCAAGTGCTCAACCATTTGCACCCTCCAAGGACTCCTCAATAAATATACCTCTATTCTTAATGATTTTGAGCAACTAATGTTCTCTACTAATTCCAAATAAGTTAAATAATTATTTTATGTTCTGTGTATGTAATAAATTGCTTTCAACAGAGAATAATACTATTAATAGATATAAATTTCCCTACTCTTCTCCCCTCTCTCTCAGCTACTTAACTTTTGTCCTTTGTTAATAATTGCTGAAAAAATTTAAAGAGATTGGCTACCTAGATGCTGTCTTAGTTATCTAGTGCTGCTATAACAGAAATACCACAGGTGGATGGCTTTAATAAAGAGAAATTTATTTTCTCACAGTCTAGGATGCTAGAAGTAGAAATTCAGGATGCCAACTCCAGGGAAAGTCTTCCTCTCTGTGGGCTCTGGGGGAAGGTCCTTGTCATTCATCTTTCCCTGGTCTAGGAGCTTCCCAGTGCAGGGATCCCAGTCCAAAGGACATGCTGCACACCTGGAGCTTCTTTCTTGGTGGTATGAGATCTCCCTGTCTCTCTGATCACTTTCTTTTTTATATCTCAAAAGAGACTGGCTTAAAACACAACCTAATCTTACAGATTGAGTCCTGCCTCATTAACATAACTGCTGCTAATCCCATCTCATCACATCATAGAGACAGGATATACAAAACCTAGGAAAATCACATCAGATGACAAAATGGTGGACAATTCACATAATACTGGGAATCATGGCCTAGCCAAGTTGACGGATCTTTGGCGGGTGGGGGGACACAACTCAATCCATGACAGATGCCTACAGGGATCAGACAGGTGACATAAGGAGTTAATCAGCCTGGTAGGAACTGTGGCCTTCTGGAAACAACATAAATGACAAAGGGTGTGAGCTGATTTAGTTTAGCCAGTTGTCACTTTGAAGATATTTTGGCTCTTGACAAAACTTCTGAGCTTTGTTTTTTTCTTTATAATAAGCTGGAAATTTGAATTTTTTTATACAAAAGTTCTCAACTTTAAAATATTGGAAACTAATAAAAACAATTTATAAAACACTATACAGGTACAAAGGAAACTTGGTAGTGCAGTGGTTAAGTGCTTGGCTGCTAACTGAAAGGTCAGCAGTTCAAACTCACGAGCCACTTCATGGTAGAAAGATGTGGCAGTCTGCTTCTGTAAAGATTACAGGCTTGGAAACCCTATGGGGCAGTTCTACTCTGTCCTATAGTGTCACTGTGAGCTGGAATTGACTCAACACCAGTGGTTTGTGTTTGGATATAGGTAGAACAGAACATGCTTGCTTGCTGATTCAACAACTTATGACAGCAAACCTTGGTCCAGATCTAGTCATGAGGCTAGGACTAGAGCCTAGAAAAGCACACAAAAAGGATACCTAACCTAACCTGAGGAGCCCTGATGGCAGAGTGGTTAAGAGCTTGGGTGCTAACCAAAAGGTCGGCAGTTCTTGCCAGCCAAGAATTATATATCCATCAAAACTGTCTCTCAAATATGATGGCAAAATTAGGGCATTCCCAGATAAAGAGATGTTTAAGGAATTTGCAAACACCAAACCAAAATTACAAGAAATCCTAAAAGGAGTCCTCTGGTTAGAAACTCAGTAACATTAGATACAACCCAAGACTAGAACACAGGACAAAGCAACCAGATATCAACCCAGGTAGGGAAGCTGCAGAAGTAAATCAAAGCTAAAACACTGAAAATAGGGAAACAGATGTCAATATGTAAAAGATGACAACATGAAAACAAAAAAGAGCAACTTAAAAAAAGTAGACATAGATTTTTCATATGGAGAGGAAGTCGAGGCGATATAAACAAATAAAAGACTGGTATAAACTTAGAAAAATAGAAGTAAATATTAAGGTAACCGCAAAGGAAACTAACAATCCTACAAGTCAAAATAAAAAACTAGAAAAATATAAAGACTCACAAACACAAAATCAGCAACAATGAAAAGGATGAAAAGAAAATACATAAACAAAAATGACTCAGCACAGAAAATTAAGTGGAACAAAGGAACTGTGAACAACACAGAAAAAAAGACATCGAAATGACAGCACTAAACTCATACCTATCAATAATTATGCTGACTCTGAACAGACTAAATGCACCAATAAAGAGACAGAGAGTGGCAGACTGGATAAAAAAACATGATCCATCTATATGCTGCCTACAAGAGACACACCTTAGACTTAAAGACACAAACAAACTAAAACTCAAAGGATGGAAAAAAAATATATCAAGCAAACAACACTCAGAAAACAGCAGGAGTGGCAACATTAATCGCTGACAAAATAGACTTTAAAGTAACACCCACCACAAAGGATAAGGAAGGACACTAAATAATGATTAAAGGGTCAATACACTAGGAGAACACAACTATAATAAATATTTACACACCCAATGACAGGGCTCCAAAATACATAAAACATTCTCTAATAGCACTGAAAAGAGAGATAGACAGCTCCACAACAGTAGTAGGAGACTTCAACACACCACTTTTGGTGAAGGACAGAACATCCAGAAAGAAGCTTAATAAAGACACGGAAGAGCTAAATGCTACAATCAACCAAATTGATCTCATAGACAGATACTGAACATTCCACCCAACAACAGCCAGGTATACTTTCTTTTTCAATGGACATGGAACATTCTCCAGAATAGACCACATATTAGGCCATAAAGCAATCCTTAACAAAATCCAAAGCGTCAAAATATTACAAAGCATCTTTTTGGACCATAAGGGCATAAAGGTAGAAATCAACAACAGAAAAAGCAAGGAAAAAAAATCAAACACAAGGAAACTGAACAGTACCTTGCTCAAAAACTATCAGGTTATAGAAGAAATTAAGGATGGAATAAAGAAATTTATAGACTCAAATGAGAATGAAAACACATCCTACCAGAACCTTTGGGACACAGCAAAAGCAGTGCTCAGAGGTCAGTTAATAGCAATGAATACACACATCCAAAAAGAAGAAAGGGCCATAATCAAAACATTAACCCTACAACTGGAACAAGCAGAAAGAGAGCAGTAAAAGAAGCCCTCAGGCACCAGAAGAAAGGAAATAATAAGAGTAAAATTAAATGAAATAGAGAATAGAAAAACAATTGAAAGAGTTAACAAGACCAAAAGCTGGTTCTTTGAAAAGATCAACAAAATTGATAAACCACTGGCCAAGCTGACAAAAGAAAAACAGGAGAAGAAGCAGATAACCAGTATAACAAATGAGATGGGTGATATCACAACAGACCCAACTGAAATTAAAAGAATCATAACAGAATACTAAGAAAAACTGTACTCTGACAAATTTGAAAACCTAGAGGAAATGGACAAATTTCTAGAAACTCACTACCTACCTAAACTAACACAAACAGAGGTAGAACAACTAAATAAACCCATAACAAAAGAAGAGATTGAAAAGGTAATTAAAAAAACTCCAAACAAACAAACAAAAAAAGACCCTGGCCCAGATAGCTTCAAAGGAGAATTCTACCAAACTTTCAGAGAAAAGTTAACAGCACTACTACTAAATGTATTTTAGAGCATACAAAAGAATGGAATATTCTCAAACTCATTCTATGAAGCCAGCATAATCCTGATATCAAAGCCAGGTAAAGACACCACAAAAAAAGAAAATTATAGACCAATATCCCTCATGAACATTTACGTAAATATCCTCAAAAAAATTCTATCCAGTAGAATTCAGCAACATATCAAAAAAATAATTCACCACAATCAAGTGGGATTTATACCAGGTATGCAGGGGTGGTTCAACATTAGAAAAACAATCAATGTAATCCATCACATAAATAAAACAAAAGACAAGAACCACATGATCTTATCAATCAATGCAGAAAAGGCATTTGACAAAGTCCCACACTCATTTGTGATAAAAACTCTCAACAAAATATGAATAGAAGGGAAGTTCCTCAATATAATTAATGGCACTTATACAAAACCAACAGCCAACATCATCCTAAATGGAGAGAGTTTGAAAGCATTCCGCTTGAGAATGGGAACCAGACAAGGATGCCCTTTATCACCCCTCTTATTCAACATTGTGCTGGAGGTCTTAGCCAGAGCAATTAGGCTAGAAAAAAGAAATAAAGCGCATCCAAATAGGTAGGGAAGAAGTCAAAGTATCTCTATTTGCAGATGATATGATCTTATACACAGAAATCCCCAAAGAATCCACAAGAAAATTACTGGAACTAATAGAAGATTTCAGCAAAGTTTCAGGATACGAGATAAACATACAAAAATCAGTTGGATTCCTTTACAGCAACAAAGAGAACCTCAAAGAGGAAATCACCAAATCAATACCATTTACAACAGCCCCCAAAAAGATAAAATACTTAGGAATAAATCTAACCAGAGACGTAAAAGATCTATACAATGAAAACTACAAGACACCACCGCAAGAAACCAAAAGAGACCTGCATAAGTGGAAAAACATACCTTGCTCATGGATAGGTAGACTCAGCATTGTGAAAATGTCAATTCTACCCAAAGTGATTTACCGATACAATGCAATCCTAATCCAAATTCCACTGGCATTTTTTAATGAGATGGAGAAATAAATCACCAACTTCATATGGAAAGGGAAGAATCCCCGAATAAGTAAAGCATTACTGAAGAAGAAGAATAAAGTGGGAGGCCTAACTCTACCTGATTTTTGAAACTATTATACCACCACGGTAGTCAAAACAGCCTGGTACTGGTACAACAACAGATACATAGACCAATGCAACAGAATTGAGAATCCAGACATAAATTCAACCACCTACGAGCAGCTGATATTTGACAAAGACCCAAAATCTGTTAATTGGGGAAAAGACAGTCTCTTTAACAAATGGTGCTGACATAACTGGATATCCATCTGCAAAAAACTGAAACAAGACCCATACCTCACACCATGCACAAAAACTAACTCAAAATGGATCAAAAACCTACAAAAACGATAAAGATCATGAAAAAAAAATATGGACAATGCTAGGAGCCCTAATACATGGCATAAACACAATAGGAACCATAAGTAACAATGCACTAGCACCAGAAGAGAGACTAGATAAATGGGAGCTACTAAAAATCAAACACTTCCTCTCATCAAAAGACTCACCAAAAGAGTAAAAAAACAACCTACAGACTGGGAAAAAATTTTTGGCTGCAACAAATCCGATCAACGTCTAATCTCTAAAATCTACAAGATACTGCAAAACCTCAACAACAAAAATACAAATAACCCAATTAAAAAATGGGCAAAGTGTATGAACAGACACTTCACCAAAGAAAATATTCCGGCAGCTAACAGACACATAAAGTAATGCTCATGATCATTAGCCATTAGAGAAATGCAGATCAAAACTACAATGATATATCATCTCACCCCATCAAGGCTAGCAATAATCCAAAAAACACAAAGTAATAAATGCTGGAGAGGTTGTGAAGAGACTAGAACACTTACACACTGTTAGTAGGAATGTAAAATGGTACAGCCACTTTGGAAATCGATTTGGCACTTCCTTAAAAAGCTAGAAATAGAAGTAACAGACAATCCAGCTATCCCACTCCTTGGAATATATCCTAGAGAAATAAGAGTTGTCACACAAATAGATATACGCACACTCATGTTCATTGCAGCACTGTTTACAATAGCAAAAAGATGGAAACAACCTAGGTGCCCATTAACGGACGAATGGATAAACAACTTTATGGTATATCCACCCAATGGAATACTACGTAATCATAAAGAACAACGATGAAGCCGTGAAACATAACATGGAGGAAGTTGGAAGTCATTATGCTGAGTGAATTTAGTTAGTCACAGAAGGACAAATATTGTGTAAGACCACTATTATAAGAACTCAAGAAAAGGGTTAAACACAGAAGAAAACATTCTTTGATGGTTAAGAGGGTGGGGAGGGAGGGTGAGGGTTATTTACTAACTAGATAGTAGATAAGAATTATGTTAGGTGAAGGGAAGGACAGCACACACTAAAGGGGAAGTCAGCACAACTGGACTAAACCCAAGCTAAGAAGTTTCCTGAATACAATCAAACACTTTGAGGGACAGAGTAGCAAGGGTAGGGATCTGGGGACCATGCTTTCAGGGGACATCGAGGTCAATTGGCATAACAAAGCTTATTAAGAAAATGTTCTGCATCCTACTTTGGTGAGTGGCATCTGGGGTCTTAAAAACTTGCAAGCGACCATCTAAGATGTATTAATTGGTCCCATCCACCTGGAGTAAAGGAGAATGAAGAACACCGAAGACACAAGGAAAGTATTAGCCCAAGAGACAGAAAGGGCCACATAAACCAGAAACTTCATCAGCCTGAGACCAAAAGAACTAGATGGTGCCTGGCTACCACCAATGACCGCTCTGACAGGGAACACAACAGAGAGTCCCTGATGCAACAGGAGAAAGGTGGGGTGCATAACTCAAATTCTAGTAAAAAGACCAGACTTAATGGTCAGACTGAGACTAGCGGAACCCCAGAATGCATGGCTTCCGGATTCTTTATCAGTTCAGAACTAAAACAATATCCAAGGCCAACTCTTCAGACAAAGACTGGACTGGACTGTGGGACATAAAATGATATTCGTGAAGAGAGTGCTGCTTAGCTCAAGTAGATACAAGAGACCAAACGGGCAGCTTCTGTCAAGAGGTGAGATGGGAAGGCAGAGAGGGTTAGGTGCTGGTTGAATGGACATGGGATATCAGCAGTAGAAAGGAGGAGTGTGCTGTCACAGTATGTGGAGAGCAATTAGAGCCACATAGCCACATAACAATGTATGTATAAATTTTTGCATGGGAAAAAATTGAAAAACAAACAAAATGTCGGCAGTTTGAATCCACCAGTCACTCCTTGGAAACCCTATGAGGCAGTTCTGCTCTGTCCTACAGAGTCACTATGAGTTGGAATTGGCTTGATGGCAACAAGTTTTTTGTTTTTTGTTTTTTTTGGTTTAACCTAATCTGGGTATTCTTGGTAGATTTATTAGTTAGGATAGGCTGGGTTATACCGTGGCAACAAAGGAACCCAAACTTCAGTGTCTTACAAAAACAAAGGCTTTTTTCTCCCTCATGCTGTATATTCATATCAAACCTGTTGCCATCAAGTTGATTACAACTCATAGTGACCCTATAGGACAGAGTAGAACTGCTCCATAGAGTTTCCAAGGAGTGACTGGTGGATTCGAACTTCAGATCTTTTGGTTAGCAGCCGAGCTTTTAGCCGCTATGCCAGCAGGGCCCCATAATGAATAAAAAATGAGATTTTGCTTGTCATAGTTAGAGACCCAGGCTAATAGAACAGCCCCTATCTGGAGCAGATGGCAGAAGGAAAAAGATAGGGTGAACCCCACATGGGCTCTTAAAACTTCTGCATGAAAATGATATGTATCACTTTGGCTTCCATATCATGGAAGGAGCACCATAGGCATGCAAACTGGAGTACTTGACAAATTTTAATCCTTCTATCCCAGTAGGCTTCAGGAAAGAAACAATACCTGCACTCAGTCCTAAGTGGTATATAGGAGTAGGCCAAGTAAAGAAGGTTGAGAAGTTTGTTGCTGACCTATGGGTAGAGTACACATAATTATGAAGTATTGACAAAGGATGAAGTGAGCAGAGAACTTACATACAGTTTGATATTCCCAAATTAACTAATGGGGATTGGTAGGTGTGGGCCAGGTCATAAAGGGTTTTGCATGGGCAGGAAGATAAAGGTGCTTAAGAATAAGCAGGACTGATTGGGAAGAAGAATCTTGGACTAGGTCAGAACTATGAGATCAGCAATGTAACTGGGCTCCAGGGGAAGTTTCATCAAAGGAAGTTAGTGTGTGTGAGACAGCTCAGAGCAGAGTCTTTGAGGAAGAAGCTCCACGAATAGGGCTTTTTATCCTGGGCACTCATTATTATTCAGTCAAATGGGACTTTATAGTCTTAAGGGTTTAGAAATGCTGAGCAGAACTAATCATTCTTTTCTTGCCAAGATCTTTCCATTTTAGTTTATAAGTTTAGTCCCATTCCTCAGGGGAATTCAGAGATGTGTTGGGGCACCCAGTTCCCTGGGTGTCTGGGATTTGAAGAGGTACCCTAAAGTCCAATTGTTAGAACCTTTTTTATTCATGACCCAGTTGCCCTGGGGAACAGAATGTAGGGACTCTAAACACTGACACAATACTTTTAGAAATGAGTTCAAAAAGTGTGATTCTGCAAAATGTACTCAAGGCTAATGACTCTGTTTTCAAGAAATGAGAGCCTGAGTAATAATTAGAGATAGTAGCCAGTCTGTTTTTTTCTTCTCCTATGATGACCATACCCTTTTAGCTTCCTGGGAGGATGTGTCAGAAAGAAACCACACAACAAAATGATAACTGCTTAGTTTTGGAGTTCAAAAAGCACTCTCCCGCTATAAGGAAGAAACAATTTATGGGATATGTAATCTTGCAGAAAAGATTTTTTATCCACAAGATGAACTACAAAACACCCAAGAATCTTAAAGTGGAATTGAGAGAGTGGGGTTTGGGTGGAAGTTTGGTACTGTGGCCAATTTCCCAGCCCTATTCCTTGGGAATACCTAATAACAAGAAGGAAGCCCTCTTTACACTGGAGAGCACAAAATAGAATAGACAAATGCCTGGCATTTTCATTCAAGAGCTCTGGCTAAAGTTTGTTCTACCAGAGTTGGCTGAGAGTGATTCACTGCTGCTAGCTCTTTGTCTCCCATAGGCTTCATAACGGTGATCCAACAGAATGCAGAACTTATCAAACAATATCATTAATATGACACACAAGTAAAATTTTGCTGAAGATCATCCAAAAGCGGTTGTGGCACTACACAAGCCAGATTCAGAAGAGGACATGGAATAGGGAATATCACTGCTAATGTCAGATAGATCTTAGCTGAAAGCAGAGAATACCAGAAAGATCTGACCTGTGTTTTATTGACTATACAAAGTCATTCAACTGAATGGATCATAACAGATTATGGATAAAATTGTGAAGAATGGGAATTCCAGAACACTTCATTGTGTTCATGGCACATAGCAGTTGATCAAACAGAACAAGGGGATATTGCATGGTTTAAAGTCAGGAAAGGTGTGCATCAGAGTTGTATCCTTTCACCATACTTATTCAATCGGCATGCTGAGCAAATAATCTGAAAATGCGGACTATAAGAAGAAGAACGAGGCATCAGGATTAAAGGAAGACTCATTAACAATCTGCTTTATGCAGATGCCATAACCTTGCTTGCTGAAAGTGAAGAGGACTTGAAGCACTTACTGATGAAGATCAAAGACCACTGCCTTCAGTATGGATTACACCTCTACATAAAGAAAACAAAAATCCTCAAAACTGGACCAATAAGCAACATCATGATAAACGGATAAAATATTGAAGTTATCAAGTATTTCATTTGACTTGTGTCCACAAGCAATGCCCTTGGAAGCAGCGGTCAAGAAATGAAAGGACACATTGCATTGGGCAAATCGGCTGCAAAAGACCTCTTTAAAGTGTTAAAAAGCAAAGATGTCACTTTGAGGAATCACGTGTGCCTGACCCAAGCGATGGTATTTCAATTGCCTCATATGCATGTGAAAGCTGGACAGTGAGTGAATAAGGAAGACTGAAAAAGAATTGACGCCTTTGAATTATAGTGTAGGCAAAAAATATTGAATATACCATAGACCGCCAGAAGAATGAACAATCTGTCTTGGAAGAAATACAGTCAGAATGCTCCTTAGAGGCAAAGATGGAGAGATTCATTTCATGTACTTTGGACATGTTATCAGTCCCTGCAGAAGGACATCATGTTTGGTAAAGTAGAGGATCAGCAAAAAAGAGGAAGACCCTCGATGAGATGGATTGACACAGTGGCTGCAACAATGGGCTCAAGCATAACAATGGTTGTGAGGATGGTGCAGGACCAGGCAGTGTTTTGTTCCATTGTGCCTAGGGTTGCTATGAGTTGGAACCAACTTGATGGCATCTAACAACAATAACTAACAACAGCTCTATATCTCCCATAGGCTTTACAATGGTTTGGAAGAACAGCCTAATCTTCTAGGTGGAATCATAAAAGCCAAGAAAATGCCAGCAGAGTCAAAGGATCCTGATAGTTGGGACTAAGATAACTCAGAGAGTGATCTTCTTGGCCTTGATGACTTTGGACACATCTGTAAATTCAGAGGGGACAAATTCTGATAGCAAAGCCTATGATGAGAAATTTGTCAACCCTGGTGAGTTTTGGAAAAGAAGTGGGTCTCACATAGAAGACCAGATGAACGAGGTATACAGTGTTGCTGTTGTTAGGTGTTGTCAAGTTGATTTGGACTCATAGCAACCCCATGTGACAGAGTAGAATTGCCCTATAGGATTTTCTTGGCTGTAACCATTACAAGAACAGGTCGCCAGGTCTTTCTCCCATGGAGTCACTAGGTGGGCTCAAACAGCCAATCTTTCAGTTAGCAGCAAACCACTTAACTGTTGTGCTATCTGGGCTCCTTTGAGGCACAACTATATGGTGTGCCCAAAAAGAACTGAAATGAATTAAGGCCAAGAAATAGAGGGGACCCTGCCCACCAAAGCCTTGTGGATTTAGCATAAATCTCCAAAAGAAGATGCGGGGGGCGGGGCAATGCAGGGCAAGTCTGAAAGGTTTTAAATACTACTCATATGCTGATGACTCCCACACATAACACCATCACTGACTTTCCTCCATCTCCAGACATTTGTATCTAGCTACCTGCTTGGCATCTGGAACTTAAAGCTTGACATGTCCAAAACTGGAATATTTTTCAACTCCACCAACAGTTGGCTGCATAATTTGCCAGGCTTGGTACAAAATGAAAATATGGAGCCCCTGGTTCAACAAGCAGGAAAATATGCTGCTAAAGGTACTACATTATAAAGCTTTTTTCTTTCTTCTGTGGTCTCTCTCACAGCTTGTTGTGGTGTTTTTATATGCTATTTAATGTCATGGTACCTGGAGCATAGGGTGAGTGCAGACCATTACAGGCAGCCGTGGGACACGTCCAGAGTGCCAAGCTGGAGATAGGAAAGTTGAACCAGGCATCTCTCTTCTCCACAGGCCACTGCCCTGTCCAAGGGTATTACAACCTTCATGCCAGTTCATGCTATGTACCTGGATTGAGGATTGGCCCAGATTTTGTAGAGTGTGCACACTCAGATGGAATGCTTCAAAGATCAAAGGGTGAGACAGGGAGGGAGAGGCTGGGCAGGGCCAGGGCACCTGGGTGTCCAAGAACCTGTCTGAGGTAGGCAAAATGACAGCAGGAGAAGCAACCACATGTGAGCCAAGCTAGTCCTGCCTCCACCCTAGCCCTACTACTCCCCCAGTCTCCCCTGTACCAATAAAAACACCACAATTTCCAGTTGTTCAGTCTTCCAGAATTGTCCTTAATTCCTTTCCTAACAACCCACATCAATTACATGAGGAACTCTTGCCAGCACTGTGTCTAAAATACAAAATGTATCCGACCACTTTTCACCACCTCTTGGGTTATCACAATAGCCTCTTAACTTTTTCTCCTGTTTTATTCTTGCCCACCTACATTCTATCCTCCCCACAGCAGCCTGAGTGAACTTCTAAAAATATAAATCAGACACTTCACTTCTCTGCTCAAAATCTTCCAGTGGTTTCCCACCACACTTAGAATGAAATTCTTACCATAGTTTACCAGATCCTACAAGATCTGATCCCAATATATCACTCTTATCTTATCTCATATTCCTTAAATCTTGAGATTTTAAAACTTAATCTTCTATCTTCCTAAAATGTTCTTCCCCAGAATTTTCTTCTCAGATGTCACTTCCTCAGAGAGATGTTCCCTTACTATCCTATCTAAAATAGAAACTTGCATTACTGGTTTTCCTCAGTTTTATTTTTCTCCTCATATTTAGCACAACTTTTTTATTAATAATTCATTTGCATATAAATTTATTTCCTGTATTCCCATGTAAAGCTCTAAGAAGTTAAAAACTTTGGCTGCCCTGTTAACCCCTTTGTTCCCAGAGTTGAGAACTGAGGCAAACAGGAGACACTCAGTGAAAACTTACTGAGTAAAACAATATATGAATATGATTTGCATTTCACATAAGTGATTGAATAAATAATTAAATTTTACTGATTATATGCAGAAGTGACTAGATTTAGTTTTTTATGTAAGGAAGAACTAGGGCTTGGAATTAGAAATTAAACTAAGTTACACAAAGTTATATGAATCTTTACTATTTAATTTGTAATTACTTCATCAACATCTAGAAACCCGGGTGGCATAGTGGTTAAGAGTTTGGCTGCTAACCAAAAGGTGAGCAGTTCAAATCCACCAGGAGCTCCCTGGAAGCCCTATGGGGCAGCTCTACTCTGTCCTATAGAGTTGCTATGAATTGGAATTGACTCGATGGCAACGGATTTGGTTTTGGTTCATTGACATCCATAATTATCACTTCAGGACCTTGAGTTGAACAATTGTTGTTGTTGTTAGGTGCTGTCGAGTCAGTTCCAACTCATAGCAACCCTACAACAGAATAAAACACTGCCCATCCTGTACCATACTCAACTGGTGTCATGCTTGAGCCCATCATTGTGGCCACCGTGTCAATCCATATCATCGAGGGTCTTCCTTTTTTTCACTGATTCTCTACTTTACCAAGCAAGATGTCCTTCTTCCTTCTCCAGGGACAGAACTCTCCTGCTGTCTTAGGCTGGGTTCTCTAGAGAAGCAAAATCAATGAAGCATAGTATATATATATATATGTGTGTGTGTATGTGTGTGTATATATAGACAGAGAAATTTATATCAAGGGAACAGCTCAAGTGGTTGTAGATGCTGGAAAGTCCCACGTCCGTAAATCAGGCTGGAGGCCTCTCCTGACCTCCTGTATCTGCAGAGGCTGGCAAACCCAAGATCAGCAGGTCAAACAGCAGGCCTCTTGATCACAAACTGGGGAGGCTGATGAATTCCAAGATCATCAAGCAAGATGGCAAGCTTTTGGCTCACAGGCTGTGGAGGCTAATGAATCCCAAGATCATTAGGTAAGACAGCAGGCCCCTGGCTCACAGGCTTCAGAGGCTGATGATTCCCAAGAGTGGCAGGTAAGCTGCTGTCCCAAGTCCTAAGAACCAGAGGTCAGGTGGGGAGCCAGCTGTAGGATCCAGCGTGAGCAAAAGCCCATGAGCTTCACCAGAAAGTCCACATATATTGGATGCAGGCCACACACCCAAGGAGACTCCCTTTCAACTGATTGGCTGTTCACAGCATATCTCATTATAGAGGTGATTACATCATTATATAGCTGCCAAACTCCATTATAACTGCCAAACCACTGAGAATTACAGCCCAGCCAAGCTGACACACAACTTTAAACATCACAATGTCCAAAGTATGTGAGACGAAGTCTTGCTGTTCTCACTTCTAAGGACCATTCTGGCTATACTTCTTCCAAGACGGATTTGTTCATTCTTCTGGCTGTTCATGGTATGTTCAATATTCTTCACCAACGTCATAATTTAAATGCATCAATTCTTCTTCAATCTTCCTTATTCATTGTCCAACTTCCACTTTACATTCTATAGGAGCCCTAGTGGCAGAGTGTCCAGTGTTTGGCTGCTAACCAAAAGGTCTCCAGCCACTCCACTGGAGTGGCAGTCTGCTTCTGTAAAGTTTACAGCCTTGTAAACTCTAGGGAACAGTTCTACTCTGTTCAATAGGGTCACTATGAGTTGGAGTCGACTCAATGGCAATGAGTTTGGTTTTTTGATTTACATTATATAGGAGAAATTGTATTAATTTTCTATGGCTTGGAACAAATTACCACAAACTTCATGGCTTATAGAACCCACAAACTTATTATTTTACAATGTGGAAATCAGAAGTCTGAAACGGGCCTATGTGGACTAAAATCAAGGTGTCAACAGAACTGCATTCCTTCTGGAGGTTCTAGGGAGAATCAGTTTCCTTGTTAAATTTTCTTTTCCCAGTTTTTAGAGGCTGCCTGCATTTATTGGGTTGTGGTCCTTTCTTCCATCTTCAAAGCCAGCAATGGCAGGTTGAGTCTTTCTCAAGTTGCATTTCTCTGACCTACTCTTTTTCCCTCCTCATCCATTTTTAAAGAGTCATGTGATTAGACTGAGCCCACCAGTACAATCAGAGTAATTTCCCCATCTCAAGGTTCTTAACCTTAATCATGTTTGCAAAGCTCCTTTAGCCGTGTAAGGTAGCATTCATTCACAGGTTCTAGGGATTAGGACATGGACATTTTGGGTGCGGTTATTCTGCCTACCACAGATAGTAACTAGTGTTAATTCTGATGAATCTTATTTTTAAAATAATTTTATTTAAACAACCTTGTAAAGGTGTTACTAACTCAAATGACTACACTTGTCAGGCGGCTGAGTGAAGCCTTCCAGGTGTGGGCTTTGGTGTACAGAAGAGCATGTCCCCTGAATCAGGGTCAGCAGCATCTTAGCTCCCACCTTAGCTCCCACCAAATGCTGCCACCAAGAGATGTGAGCCCAGTGTGGTCAGTTCTTTCAACTTTCCATTCAAAACAACCTGGAAAACTCAACTTTGTATGCAGAATCCCCTATTTTTTAAGGTGTTGGCAATAAATTGCATGTTTTAAACACTGTGCAAGCCAAAACAAAACATCTGTAAGCCGAATCTTGCCCCTGAGCTCCCTCACTTCTTGATGATCAGGAGGGACTCTTCCTTTTCATTCCCTTCAACAAGTTCTCATAGTCACTTATTGCATGCCTACTTAATGAGTTCTGTTTCAGGTATTAGGAGCTAAAGTATAAAATTTTAATTCATCAACCAATATCTATATTTTGAAGCATGGTATTAATTGGAGTTAATTCATGCATTGT
Source organism: Dugong dugon (assembly GCA_030035585.1). Classification (NCBI taxonomy): domain Eukaryota; kingdom Metazoa; phylum Chordata; class Mammalia; order Sirenia; family Dugongidae; genus Dugong; species Dugong dugon. The sequence continues at coordinate 102,304,697 of CM057468.1, read as the reverse complement.
CACATGGAATAAATATGCATTGCTAAACAGACATTTTATTAAAATGATTTTCTAAGTCTTTATTTACTCACTGAAGAACAGTTAATAAATGCCTATTTATTGAGCAATTTCCTCTGTAAGGTACTATAAGGAACCTGTTGTCAAGAGTCTACACATTACATTTTGACAAGGACTATTGGACTTCAATGAAAATAGAAGGTCCTTTATTTTGAGAAGTGTCTTAGTTACCTAGTACTGCTGTATCACAAATACCACAAATGAGCAGTTTTCAAAAACAGATATTTATTGTCTCACAGTTTTGAAGGCTAGAAGTCCAAATTAGAGGCATCGTCTCTGGGGGAGAGTCCTTCCTTGTTGATAGCACCAAGCATACTTTGGCATTCTTTGGGTTGTAGACTGTTCCTCGTATGGTCTCTTCCCTGTGTGTGTGCACGTGTGTGTGTATGTGTGTGTGTCTATGTCTATTCTGCAATTTTTATGACACCACTCAGAAGGGATTAGGTTTAGGACTCACCCTGCTCTGGTATAACCTTATTAACATAACAAAAGAAAACTCCTATTTTCACAATTTAATGCACAACGAAGAGAATCAAACAAGTCTTCATAAGTGACATATATTTAAATTGGGATTTAAAGGATGGATATTAAATGCTCCATTTCTCTTTATCTTATTTTTGGTCTATTTGTTTATTTTTTTCTGAGTATAACTTGACACTGGGCTCTGGGCCCTAAATCTGTATGGACCTAGCAACATAACCATGTCTAGATAACTTATTAATGAATATAATTTTTAAGGGATGTACTAACAATGAAAAATGAATACTGTCTAGAGAAATTAATCTTAGCCCACATTTTCCTCATACAGTTTTAGAAGTGTCTGGATAGACAGAAAATATAGTGCATTGTCTTAGTATTTGAACCAAGAGTAAAAGTTAGAATAAGGTGCTAGTGCAATGAGGAATGTTAAATGTGATGGGCAAACCAGCTGAACAAACAGGCTGGAGTTTTGTTTTATGAAACTCACCTTACAGAATTTCACCCAATAAAACATATGGGCAAGAGTATTAATTTTTTTCTATGTCTATGTATCATCACAAAAGACCCTTTTTAATCATATTCTAAGAGCACATTTGGTCCCATTTGGGTACAATTTATGAATACTCACTTTCTTATTTGAATTCTACCTTTTGACAAAATGGGCAGGAATCCAAACAAGGCGGCATGGTTAACTGTTAGTCTAATACATTTAGACCTGAATTTTACTACAAAACAACTGAAATTCATCAGAACTCAACATACCATGGAACTGTAACCCTTTATTTCACTTAGTTGTCCTCAATATAATTCCACATCCTTCCCAAATTTACCTCACAAACAAATACATTTGAACACAACTAAAATAAAATACAAGTTATATAGCAGCAACCACAACAAAAATCTCAGACCCATTCTAATCATAGAAAACTCATAAAGCCAGAGTTAGAAAAATACTGATTCTTTAACCTGTCAAATCCTTACTCTGCAAGATTATCCCCAGAAGCTGCATTCTACCACTTTTCTCAGCTCAGATGTAGATTTGGCCAGCAATGAAGGCGTACAGGGCAAAATCAATTAACTCATTGCAGCTTGTCCAAGTAGACTTTGAAGTGGTTTTTTTCTCTCTGTCTCATTCTTTCCTTTAACTTCCAAGGCATCTGTGAATGGAGTTCAACAATAATTCCTTGTTGTCATAGTCTGGAAATCTGATCTCTGGGGGCACAATTCAACACAACTAAGGTTGTAATACCGTTTGGGTAAATTTAGTATGTATTACTATTAGGCCCAATGGCATGGTATTTCCCACTGAAATTTCAGATTTCAGATCACCAGCACCAAATGCCCACTGGACAATGTTTGCACAATTTCCTATGTCCGGTTTAGTTTGCATTTTATCACACAAATATTTCTAAAACTTCTATCCTTTAAAAGTGTGGTTGTGGTAACCATACTAAAACTAGCTACAATTAATTTTTTTTAAGTCCACAAGAATTCAAATACAGACATTTTTATTTGGTCTTTCATAATAAATTGCATATTTTAAACAAGTGACTATTCATGTGTTACTCGGTCTAGTGGAATTTGCTGTTTTAAAAAATAATGATACTTATTTGATTGGTGTACATCAATCTTCATATATTTCATTAATGTTGACTAGAGTCATGTGAAAATCAGTCCTCACATACATCTACTGAAGGGGCAGAATTTAGCCAGTTTAGCAAACTGTAGTGTGCAGACTTTGCTGTTGCATACTAGAACTAGTATAGACAATCTTTGAATCCCTAGGTACAAGTTTGAGAGGGTGCTGAGTTGCTTCAAATAGTATAGTATTTAACACCATAAAAAATCCATTGTGAAGGAGCTGGCAGCTCAGTACCGCTGTGCTGAGATGCTTTTTCTGAGAGAGTAGAATTTCGATAAAAGGACAGAATAACAATGTACTGTATTGATTTAGTGTGGAAGACAACAGTGATTCCTGCATTTTTTTTTTTTTTTTTTTTCTGTTTTGTTTGCTTGTCGATCCTTTACTCTTGGGTACTATTTCCATAGTTTCCACTGTGAGACCAGACTTGGATTAAATCTCACGGGCAGCTAGAGTCTCATATTAATTTCAGGTTGTTTTGAAAGCACTCATTCAAATGATACTAGCTTATCAAACTTCTGCTTATAAATGCTCTGACAAGTCACATCAGTTACTTTCTATTATTTCAGGGTCTCTAGCATCATTGCTGGGTGATAGATACGTGAGTAATCCTGAATGTAACCTTTCACCGAGTTCACAGATTTCAGGATTTAATGAAAAACATCTTAAAGAAATGTTCCAACACAACACTGCACACACACACACACACACACACACACACATTTTTATAATGAGTAAGTTAATCATAAGTTGAGGCCTCAAGAAACTCGGTAATCAATTTAATATAAATTGACATAAATTTGTTTCCATCAATTTGCCTTGTTTGCTTTTTTTATTATTATTATTTCAATTTTTGTTTTAAAGAGCTTTTCAAGGAGGTTCGTGTTAAAGGAGTCTTTTGGCAGGTTGTTTCCCCAAACTATAAGAAGTGGAAAGAAAAATGCAGATGGCAGAAACCAAACGATGCCTTTAAATTGACTGACAACATCATTCCCTATTATTACTACCTTGTAGACTGCCAAAGAACTAATGTACTTCAGACATCTAATGTAATTAATTCAGGACCACAAATCTGAATCACAAATCTATATGTGGATTCAGCAGGAAAAAGAAAAACATGGTCTGGAAGAGAAAAATATATATATCTTTTTGCACAGCTACCTCTAATTTTACACAGTCTATAAATTAAACATTCTTTGATAATAATATGCAAAGACAGCATAATCATATGCTAACATTTAATCACCTTTTTATATACAATATTGCTCTGATTCATCTTTAAAATTTTATGTTGTATATTGCTGTACATTTTTCTTGCTGATTGATTCTCTTTATTACTACTGATTTTATTTATGCTGCTAATTTTTTTTCTAAGCATATATATTAATGAGTAGTTTTGTTCGGCTAACGTCTACAGAATAAGAGAATTCAGCACACCTGCCTAAATAAGATGCTTGAGATCACTGAGGAAAGAAACTGACATTTTACTTTACCCTCAGCGTGGAGCCAGGGGCAAAGTTTGATCTGAAAACTTGCAAATTAACCAAAACTGTCACTCAGGAGTTATGGGCCTGAAAGCTGCAAAATATGTTCTTTGAAGTCCTCATTTCAGCAAAATTATTAAAAACTTTATATCTAATTAAAATTGTAACTGCATTCCCATTTTTCAAAATCTCTATATCCTCAGGGCCAATTGGGATGAGTGAATTTGCACCCCCCTCTCTGCAGCACGCTGAACTGCTCCTACAGCAATATCAGATCATTACCATCTCCCCAGCTGAGAAGGAGCAGCCATTATCATGCAGCATTATTAATCTTCTTGTCTTATCAACTTGCAAATCACAAGCCATTGAGCCTTATGGCATGGTTCTGGGTCCATAGTTATTCATTTTGTAGGTCTACCTAGCCTCTGAGTCTCCTTAATCACCTGAAGATTGTCAAGTCTCTTACCTTGGCCTGCCCCTGTGGCCCTTCTCAGCTCCTGTGAAAAGTCCATGATGTTCTCTCTCTCTCTCAAAAAGTCTTTTTTATTTAAAAGAGGGAGAGAGAGGAGAGAGTACGCGAGGAAGAGAGAGAGACAGTAAGGAGGATAAATTTCATTAATGGATGTGAATTAACATCCTACTGCCAAGAGCTGACCCTTTCTCCTGACATGTACGTCTAAGTCATTCTTGTCACTCTTTCCCCCATTAATATTCTGAAAAAGACAGTGCACTGAAGAGAATAGAATAAGATAGTTCCCTTAAACAGGCACTGTTGACCTTAGGTTGGGGATTTTTCTTTAATTTGCTTTTCTTAAAAATAAAATATTAATCATATTGGAAAAGGCGAGTAGAGTTTCTTTACCTTTTTTCAATATATTCCATTTCTTATATTGCATTCATTGAATTAAGTCATTGAACATTTTGAACATTTTTAAGAGCCAAAGGAAGATAGAAATGTAATTTCCAAGGGAAAGTAGATGAGACAGGCTGAGGTACCCTTGTGACAACTCCGATTTCTGCCAACCTCAATGTACATGGCATAAACACTAGTCTTTTGAGATCTTAAATGCCTCCTGGTCTTTTTACTATTATAACTTTTTAATTTCATAAAAGTACTGTACTCCAACATGATTTTCAGCTCTTAGCAAAAATCCTCTCATAGAATCCTAAGAATCATTCAGATGATATGATTGCTGTTATTAAAGATTTTAATTTATAATTTTTGGTGGATGCCGGCATTTGCGAGAGAGGGAAACATAAACTAAAACAAGTATTTCACCTAGATTTTTAACTCAATTTGCATGTTCAGAACAATGCAGAAATATTCAAGCTCATGTTATGTCTAGGGATCCCATTACATCACTATCATGTGTAATGATAACATTATGACTTTGTAATTAAAATCATTTTACCCTGCAAAAATAATATTATACGCCTATAATAACCTAGAAAGAACCTTTGCCCTTCTATCATTTCAAAAAGAAGGTCATTTAAATGAGAAACTGTGATATGAATTTGGAAGGAACTGCAGTGTAGTGTGGATTAATGCACTAGCTTTTTCATCTCTGGAGGCCCACGTTAAAAATGCGACTCAGGACACTTGTGAAATGAATTTGACAGTCACCACGAAACCCTTTAGTGTGCCTTAGTATATATACATATCTTAAAATTTAAAATGCAACTAATTAGGAATCTGGCCCCCAAATAGCAAAAGTCTGTACTTTAGAATTAAGATATATTTATAGCTCTACCAGAGGGTCCCAATATGGTTCATGTACATAATCATTTATTTTCAGGAAGCATGAAACACCTTCATTTATGATTTGAGCTAAATTTATAATGGCTAAATTAATGAGAAGGCAAATTTAGGTTCTTAAATGAAAAGTGTTTTTTGGTTTCTCCTTGTAATTGTCCTAGATGGTGCAGAAAATATTAGTATTAGCTTAGCAGTTGGAATTGACTCAAAGGCATCCAACAACAACACCTCCTTAGCTAGACGTAAAGTAGAGTAATTAGCCAATACATTCAATTTAGTAAAATAGCCAGTCAGGAAAATTCCCCAATTCTACAATTGTTCTAAGGATCAGGGACTTTTATATGAATTAATTGGAGGATAAATGCTATGTTTCATTTTGCCAGGTTAAGCACAGTCTTTGGGGAGGGCGAGATGGGCCAAATTTACAGAAAAGCAAAAATAAACAAGCAAAACCACAGAAATATCTAACCATATGGTTATTGGGTAGGGACTAACTACCTTTAGGCTATCACTTGTAAATTCTGGGAAAAGTACTTTCTCATAACTAAAAATCTGGTCTTCTTATAGCACTAAACATAAGCTGCTAGTAGAGTGACATGTACTGTTTGGCATACTCGATTGGTAATATTTGAATTTAATTTCTTGAGTAGAAAAATTTTGATACCAGTTAAAACATATAATCTTGTCTTTTGAAGGATATTAAGTTAGCTTTCTTGTTTCTCCTGCAGCATGGATTAGACATTATTTATTCAACAAATACTTATTCAGTGCAGACTATGTGCCAGGCATTGTCCTTGGTGCACAGGACTCATCAAAGAACAAAACGAAGTTCCCCACCCTCATATAGCTAACATTCTAATGACTAGAGACAAACAGCAAATGAGAAACATAATATGTAAATTATACCATAATTTAGAAAGGGATAACGTGCTAAAATAAAAGACACAAAGCAAGGGAAAGGCAGTTGGGGATGCAGGAGTGTGGATGGGGTGGGGTGAGAATAGTTGTTTCCTTAAAGTCAGAAAGGAAAATTTGATCAAAGCCATGAAGAAAGTGAGGAAGGTAGTCAAACGGAAATATGGAGGATTTCCAGGCAAAGAGAACACCACTGAAGGATTCTGAGCAGTCTGGCTCACAGTGGGTCCACCAAGTCTATGAACATCTCCCATGTTCATTTCCAAATTCTTCACATGTGTAATAGGCATGGGTCTACTGGGCGTTTATCAGAACACTAAAGTTGAGTCCTTGGCCTGTGTGTGGGGTAAGAGTTATCATAGCAGTAAGGCCAAGTAGAAGTTTCTATACTCCATTGTCATGGACTGAATTGTGTCCTATAAAAATGTGTGTATTAATTTGGCTAGGCCATGATTCCCGGTATTATGTGATTGTCCACCATTTTGTCATCTAATGTAATTTTCCTGTGTGTTGTAAATCCTGTCTCTATGATGTTCATGAGGTGGGATTAGCAGCAGTTATGTTAATGAGGAAGGACTCTATCTACAAGATTAGAAGATTGTGTTTTAAACCAATCTCTTTTGAGATATAAAAGAGAGAAGCAAGCAGAGAGACAGGGGGACCTCATATCACCAAGAAAGCAGCACCAGGATAGAGTGCATCCTTTGGACCTGTGGTTCCTGCATAAAGAAGCTCCTAGATCAAGGGAAGATTGATGACAAGGACATTCCTCCAGAGACAACAGAGAGAGAACACTGTCGCCTAGAGCTGGCACCCTGAATTTGGACTTCTAACCTCCTAGACTGTGAGAGAATAAACTTTTGTTCGAGGAAGCCATCCACTTGTGGTATTTCTGTTATAGCAGCACTAGATGACTAAGACACCCATCTTCTTGGTTAAGATAGCAAATCAAAAGCATATTGTATTCTGGGAGACTGGCAAAAACTGGTGCCACTTATAAGGGACGGTGGTCCTCTTTATATCTCATTCAATTTACCAGTCTGACTACTACAATAACTAGTTGGATCTTGAGAGATGACAAGGGTGACTATAAACTTAAATGCAGTGGTATTCTGTGTACAGTATTTTGTAGTCCAACTGCACCTGGTATACTACTATGAGTGGTATTTTTGCTAGAGAAGATTAACACAGCCTCAGATACATGGTGTGTAGCCATTGGTTTGGCAAATTTGTTCTTTTCTTTCACCATCAAGAAAGAGAACCAGAAGTAGTTCACATTTATGTGGGATGGACAATTGTATCAATTTACAGGCTTACACTTAGGCTATACTAACACTTTCATCCTCTGTTATAAAATAGTCTGAAGGGCTTTGAACTGTCTCCACATTCTACAGAACATCATATTGATCCACTATATCAAGGACATCATACGAATTAGATCAAGAAGTGATGAGTACATTGGAGGCCTGTGGTAAGACACACGTACTCCAAAGGGTGGAAGATAAACCGTTCGAAGCGGTCCACCACATCAATGAGGTGTGTAGGAATATGTGGTCTAGAGCATGCCAGACATCCCCTCTAATAAGGGACAAATTATTTCATGCAATTTTCATTGTTAAAATGAAGCACAATTCTTGATAGACTTCTTTGGGTTCTGAAGGCAGTCAATTCCACACTTGGGCATACTCTTCCAACCCATGTACTAAGTTATGCAGAAGGACGCCCGCTTTAAGTGAAACCCACCACTATGAACTACGCCTCATCTGTCAGTTTGTTGTGTTATGGTGGCTAGTGTGTTGCTGTGATACTGAAAGCTATGCTACTGGTATTTCAAATACCAGCAAGGTCAACCATGGTGGACAGGTTTCAGCAGAGCTTCCAGACTAAGACAGACTGGGAGCAAGGATCTGGCAATCTACATCTGAAAAAATTGGCCAGTAGAAAACCTTATGAATAGCAGCAGAACACTTTCTGGTATAGTGCCAAAAGATAAGCCCCTCAGTTTGGAAGACACTCAAAATATGACTGGAGAAGAGCTGCTTCCTCAAAGCAGAGTCAACCTGAATCTTGTGAATGGAGTCAAGCTTTTGGGACCTTCATTTGTTGATGTGGCATGATTCAAAATGAGAAGGAACAGCTGCAAACATCCATTAATAATTGGAACATGGAAAATATGAAGTATGAATCTAGGAAAATCAGAAGTCATCAAAAATGAAATGCATAAATATCGATATCCTAGGCATTAGTGAGCTGAAATGGACTGGTATTGGTCATTTTGAATCAGACAATCATATGGTTTACTACGCTAGGAATGACAAATTTAAGAATAATGGCATTGTGTTTGTCATGGATTGAATTATGTCCCCCCCAAAAATGTGTGTATGAGTTTGGCTGGGCCATGATTCCTTATAGTGTGTGATTGTCCTCCATTTTGTGAGCGTAATTTTACGTTAAAGAAGATTAGGGTGGGATTGTAATACCCTCACTAAAGTCACATCCCTGATCCAATGTAAAGGGAGTTTCCCTGCGGTGTGGCCTGCACCACCTTTTATCTTACAAGAGATAAAAGGAAAGGGAAGCAAAGAGAGACATGGGGACCTCATACCAACAAGAAAGCAGTGCTGGGAGTAGAGCGCACCCTTTGGACTTGAGGTTCCTGCGCTGAGATGCTCCCAGAACAAAGGAAGACTCATGACAAGGACCTTCTTCCAGAGCTGACAGAGAAAGCCTTCCCCTGGATCTGAGGCCCTGAATTTGGACTTCTAGCCTACTAGACTATGAGAAAATAAAGTTCTTTGTTAAAGCCATCCATTTCTGTTAGAGCAGCACTAGATGACTAAGACAGCGTTCATCTCCAAAAAGAACATTTCAAGATCAACCCTAAAGTACAGTGCTGTCAGTGATAGGATAATATCCATATACTTACAATAAAGACTAGTTAATACAACTATTATTCAAATTTACCCACCAACCACTAATGCCAAATGAAGAAACTGAAGATTTTTACCAACTTCTGAAGTTTGAAATTGACCAAACATGCAATCAAGATGCATTGATAGTTACTGGTGATTAGAATGCAAAAGTTGGAAACAGAAGAAGAATCAGTAGTTGGAAAATATAGCCTTGGTGATAGAAATGACGCTGGATATCACACGATAGAATTTTACAAGACCAACGACTTATTCATTGCAAATAGCTTTTTCAACAACACAAACACGTGGACCTCACCATATGGAATACACAGGAATCAAATCCACTACATCCGTAGGAAGAGAAAAAGAAGCTCAATACCATAGTCAGAACAAGGCCAGAGGCTGACTGTGGAAGAGACTATCAATTGTTCACATGTAAGTTCAAGTTGAAGCTAAAGAAAATTAAAACAACTCCATGTGAGCCAAAGTACAACCTTGAGTATATCCCAGCTGAATTTACAGACCATCTCAAGAATAGATTTGATGCATTGAACATTAATGACCAAAGACCAGAGGAGTTATGCAGTTACATCAAGGATATCATACATGAAGAAAGCAAAAATCATTAAAAAGACAGGAAAGAAAGAAAAGACCAAAATGGATATCAGAAGACTCTGAAACTTGCTCTTGAATATAGACCAGCTAAAGCGAACTGAGGAAATGATGAAGTAAAAGAGCTGAACAGAAGATTTCAAAGGGCAGCTCAAGAAGACAAAGTATTATAATGAAATGTGCAAAGACCTGGAGTTAAAAACCAAAAGGGAAGGACACATTTAGCATTTCTCAAGTTGAAAGAACTGAAGAAAACATTCAGGCCTTGAGTGGCAATAGTCACCTTGAGGACTAAGGTATGCCTGACCCAAGTCATGGTATTTTCAATAGCCTCATATACATGAGAAAGCTGGACAATGAGTAAGGAATACAGAAGAAGAACTGATGCCTTTGAACTATGGTGTTGGTGAAGAATATTAAATATACCATGGAATGCCAGAAGAATGAAAACTCTGTCTTGGAAGAAGTACAGTCAGAGTACTCCTTAGAAGCAAAGATGGCAAAACTTCATCTCACATACTTTGGACATGTCAGCAGGGATCAGTCCCTGGAAAAGGACATCATGCTTGTAGAAAAGTAGAGGGTCAGCCAAAAAGTGGAAGACCCTCAACGAGTTGGATTGACACAGTAGCTGCGACAATGGGCTCAAACATAACAACGATTGTTAGGATGGCACAGGACCAGGCAGTATTTCATTCTGTTGTGCATAGGGTCGCTATGAGTTGGAATTGACCTGATGGCACCTAACAACAACTTATAGCTTTATCTGAATATTAGCCCAGTATCCTTTTTCCAAGCACATACCATACACTCCTACCCCTAGAATATAAGAATTTTTAAAGAAAATTTTAAAAATCTTGTAAAATGATGTCATGTTCCAGCTGATGTCTCCAACTAGAGAAAAAAAGAGAAGCTTTTCCTAAAAACTATTCTTATTAGACACACAAACACACAAAAATGATTACAAGAAATTACATGGTTCTCACAATTTTATAAAAGGCTTTATTCTCATACTAGCCACAGGCAAATTTCTCTGAGCCTGAACTAAAACATTTACCGTTCTATTGTAGTCCCAGAAGATACCTATTCTGAGATACAATGAGATCTTAGAAAATTCTTCTTGATTTATTCTTCAAATGTCAATTACTTATGGTAAACCAATTTTACTTCAATTTTCAGTGGAGTAGAAAGAAATTAAACACTTTACATTTAACTAAAGAAATGTTGGTACATACATTTCTAACAACAGAGGGAATATTGACTTAAGACTGTATTTACAAATTACATAGCTCTGCTATTTTCCATGCCCTTTAGAGCTGGTTGATTTGTCAGTTAATAAAAAATATATACGTATACCCAAACTGATGTTTTAAAATTATGTTTAAAAAAGAAACACTGGAGTGTTTTGTTTTGTTTTTTTAATTTTTGTTTTCATAAACTGTTGAAGCATTTATTTCATGGGGATTAGAGTGGTGTTTACAAGAGGGAAAATGTTGATGTTAATAAAGTAAAAAGATAAGGATGCAAAATCATATATATGCAGTCATCTGGATAACATAATAATATGCAAAGAGAAACACCTGGGAGAAAATAAACCAAAAAAAATAGCAAAGATTATATAAGAGCATTTGGAACTCGGAAAGTTTTGACTTATTTAGAATTTTTCTCTGTATTTTCCATAATTAGAATATGTTCTTTGTATGCAAAAAAGCACCGGCAGTTTTCCTTCTGAAAGTTAACTTTGAAAGTTGAGAATAGGTAAGACCATACATTTAATTAAACTAAAGTTTTGGGGGGCTTGAGAATATAAATGTATTATAAAAGAAAATTGTGCTAGTAGCTTACAGATAGACATCCTTGGCCAAGCGTGTTTTACTTCATCTGTCTTTCCTTCACTATTTGTAAGAGAATGACATACAATAATGTTAAAAAATAACTGGTTGTTGTTGTTAGTTGTTGTCAACAAAGGAAGCAGATCGCCAGGATTTTTCTTCAGTGGTAACTCTGGGTGGGTTCCAACCACCAACCGTTAAGTTAGCAGTCAAGTGTCAACTGCACTACCTAGGGGCTTCTAGAGAAGACTAGATACATTGTGTAACTGCTAAATTTATAAAAGAAAGCAAAGTCAATGCATACTGGGATTGGAGCTTATCTTTTAAACATATTTTCTATAAGAAAAATCTTAATTGGGTAAATTAATGATTATCTCAGTTCTTATACCTAGTAAAATCATAATTCCAAGAAACTGGCAAAATCTTTATCTACACATATAGGCTAATTTTTCATGATTTTCTATTAAGTGTTTTGCAATATGTGTGTGGCAACTGGGTCTTTTTTTTCTTTTTTGATGACTTTCACATACTTGGTTTAAAACTATCATGTTGCATACTCATATTGAAAGGGCCATTTCTAGGCTCCTGACTTACTACCAACAGTATATCATAACCAAATCCCATTTCCACTATTAACATGCTCCACTTTTTTTTATTGTGATTTAGGTGAAAGTTTACAGTTCAAGTAAATGTCTCATCCAAAAATTTATACATGGAGTCAGGGCCAAGACAGCGTAATAGTCAGATGCTTCCTGTGGTCCCTCTAACAACAAAGACCCAGAAAAACAAGTGAATTTATTACATATGAAAATCTAGGAGCCCTGAACATCAAAGGAAAAGTTGAGGAATCAGACTGAGTGGCAGGGGGAGGGAGAGATGGTTCAGAAGCAGCAAGGAGTTGCCAGACCTGACCCAGCAGGAGCCGGGGCCCGTTAGGCTGGATCTGGATCAGCTCACATGTGCAGTGAGGCAAGCAGTGGAGCTCAGGACGTGTTTTCCATATCAGGAGAGACTCAGCAGCAGAGAGTCTATTCAGGCATCCAGAACCAGTGAAAAGCAGCCCTCAATTAGCTAAAGATAAGTACTTGTGTCTGGACTACCATGTGGATCAAAAACTCCTCTCTTTAGGAGAAACCTCTCTCCCATTTACCTCCCCGCTCCCTGCTCTGCTATGGCTCTGGAACAGCGTCAGCTATTTCCCTATCCCCTGAGCTGGAAGTAGGACCTGTCATGCACCCAGAGCCGTTCTCCCTGCCTTGGAGAGGGAACAAATTGACAAACAGGGAAAAAATAATCTGCCAGCTACCCTAAGCCAGGAACTAAGGGAAGGCACAGCTTCTTTGCCTAGACACAGGCATAAGGGGTCCACAGACATGGAGTGTATTTCACCCCTGCATAGAAGTGTGTGGGCCAATCTCAACAGTGCAGGCCCTCATTACCACAGTACAACAGAGTATATACCTGAAGTCTAATTTCAACTGTTTAAGCTGTGAAGTGGCAGGTTCGTGACATTTGACACTACTCTGCCCATTAAGCAGGGTCCTCACCTACCCACATCAGGGGCCTGAGTACTGGTGGCTCCACCCATGCCACCTAGCCACCTGCGAAAGGGGCCCAAGAATAAGAGGTGCCCCCCCCCCCCCGGTCTTTAGAGCCAACAGCATTGGGTGCTCATTGTCTGGATGCAAAATCCACCCACCTACGTGCTCTAGGGAACAGGGATACATCATCCTCCTGGACCCTCGGGGGCAGCTGTCAGCCCTCTGCCTTGCTCAGAGTGTGTTCCCCTGCTGCAGCCAGATGCCTGCGCCTACACCAATCACCTGTGCCTGTCTAGGACTGTAGGTGAGAGCCTGCACCACACACGTGGTGGCTACCTACCTGGGCACCTGAGTTGAATCCATACAGGAGTAGTGGGTGGACTCCTGAGCTCACATACCTAGTAACAGATCTAACCATCTGGTGACAGGACTTTAGAGCTTCAAAGTTGCCAATAATCAAACCAGCTCATACGAGCAGCCTATCTGGGCATATCAAAACAAAACAAGAAGCTAGGACACAGTAAGCAAACATAAAATAAATAAACATAATAATTTACTGACAACTTGGAGACAACAGTCAATATTAAATCACATAAAGAGGCAGACTATGATGGATTCACCAAGCTCACAAAATAGAGAAACAAGAAATTTCCCAGAGGAAGAGAATTTCTTGGAATTACCAGAGGTAGAATACAAAGGATTAATATACAGAACTCTTCAAGAGATCAGGAAAGAGTTCTGTCAAAATGCAGAAGGAGCCAAGGAACACACAGACAAAGCAATAGGGGAACATAAGAAGATTAGACAGGAGCATAACCACAAATTTAACAGGCTGCAAGAATCCATAGAGAGACAGCAATCAGAAATCCAGAAGATTAATGACAAAATTTCAGAATTAGACAACTCAGTAGAAAGTTGTAAGAGCAGAACTGAGGCAATGGAAGTCAGAATTAGTGAGATTGAAGATAAAGCACTTGACATCAACTTATTTAAGGAAAAATCAGATAAAAGAATTTTTTAAAAATGCAGAAACTCTAAGAATTATGTGGGACTGTATCAAGAGGAATAACCTATGAGTGACTGGAATACCAGAACGGGGAGGGGGGTGGTTACAGAAAATACAGAGAGAATTGTTGAAGATTTGTTGGCAGAAAACTTCCCTGATATCAGTGAAAGATGACAAGGTATCTATCCAACATGCTCATCGAACCCCACATAAGGTAGATCCCAAAAGAAAGTCAGCAATACATATGACAATCAAACTTGCCAAAACCAAAGATAAAGAGAGAATTTTAAGAGTGGCTAGGGATAAATGAAAAGTCATCTACAAAGGACAGTCAATAAGAATAAGCTTGGACTACTCAGCAGAAACCATGCAGGCAAGAAGGCAATGCGATGACATATATAAAGCCTTGAAGGAAAAAAATTGCCAGCCAAGAATTATATATCCAGCAAAACTGTCTCTCAAATACAATGGTGAAATTAGGGCATTTCTAGATAAACAGAAGTTTAGGGAATTTGTGAAAACCAAGTAAAAATTACAAGAAATACTAAAGGGAGTCCTCTGGTTGAAACTCAGTAATGTTAGATAACAACCCAAGACTAGAACACAGGACAGAGCAACCAGATATCAACCCAGATAAGGAAGTCACAAAAATAAATCAAAGCTAAAACACTGAAAATAGGGATATAGAGATGCCAATATGTAAAAGATGACAACATTAAAAAAAAAAAGAGGGACTAAAAAATGTAGACATAGATTTTTCATATGGAGAGGAAGTCAAGGAAATATAAGGAAATAAAAGACTGGTTTAAACTTAGAAAAATAGGGGTAAATATTAAGGTAACCACAAAGGAAACTAACAATCCTACACATCGAAATAAAAAGCAAGAAAAATATAAAGATTCAGCAAATACAAAATGAACAACAATGAAAAAGATGAAAAGAAAATAGATAAAGAAAAACAACTCAGCACAGAAAATGAAGCGGAACAAAGAAACTGTGAACAACACACAAAAAAAGACATCAAAAAGACAGCACTAAACTCATACCTATGAATAATTACTTGGAATGTAAATGGACTAAATGCACCAATAAAGAGACAGAGAGTGGCAGAAAGGATTAAAAAAACACAATCTGTCTATTTGCTGCCTACAAGAGACACACCTTAGACTTAAAGACACAAACAAACTGAAACCCAATGATGGGAAAAAAATACATCAAGCAAACTACACTCATAAAAGACCAGGAGTGGCAATATTAATCTCTGAAAAAATAGACTTTAAACTAAAATCCACCACAAAGGATAAGGAAGGACACTATATAATGATGAAAGGATAAATAAACCAGGAGGACATAACTATAATAAATATTTACACACCCAATGACAGGGCTCCAAAATACATAAAACAAACTCTAAAAGCTCTGAAAAGAGAGATAGACAGCTCCACAATAATAGCAGGAGTCTTCAACACACCACTATTGGTGAAGGACAGAACATCCAGAAGAAGCTCAACAAAGACACAGAAGATCTAAATGCTACAATCAACCAACTTGATCTCATAGATATATACCAAACACTCCACCCAACAGCAGCCAAGTGTACTTTCTTTTCCAAGACACATGGAACATTCTCCAGAATAGACTACATATTAGGCCATAAAACAAGCCTTAAGAAAATCCAAAGGCATCGAAATATTACAAAGCATCTTTTCTGAGCGCAAAGCCATAAAAGTAGAAATCAACTACATAAAATGCAAGAAAAAAAATCAAACACATGGTAACTGAACAACACCTTGCTCAAAAACTACTGGGTTATAGAAGAAATTAAGGATGGAATAAAGAAATTCATAGAATCAAACGAAAATGAAAACATATCTTACCAGAAACTTTGGGACACAGTGAAAGCAGTGCTCAGAGTTCAGTTTATAGCAATAAATGCACACATCCCAAAACAAGAAAGGCTCATAATCAAAGCACTAACCCTACAACTGGAACAAGTAGAAAGAGAGCAGCAAAAGAAGCCTACAGGTGCCAGAAGGAAGGAAATGATAAGAATTAGAGCAGAATTAAATGAAATAGAGAATGGAAAAACAATTTAAAGAGTTAACAAGACCAAAAGCTGGTTCTTTGAAAAGATCAACAAAATGGATAAAACTGACAGAAGAAAAACAGGAGAGGAAGCAAATAACCCATATAAGAAACGAGATGGGGACTTCTGAGCAACATGGCACTCTAGGCAGAAGCACCATGGAGTCCCTCCACAGCAAAGATCTGAAAAAATTAAGCCAAACAGAGAAAACAGCAATCCTGAAACACTAAACTTCAAATGAAGAGATAAAGAATTCAGCCAAGCACCAAATGGAGTGAGAAACTGACAGAGAATGGAGAGCAAGGAGAGATTCATGCAGAGGTCCCCTATCAACTAATGCAGCACGGATCCATCATCTTGGACTGCTAGCAGAGACCAGTGAACAAGGGGTATGAGAAAGCTGCTTCACGGAGCTTCCAGCAGGAGACAGAACAACCGGTAAACAGCAATATACGCTTTCCAACACCCACCCTTCTTAACCCACTCAGCCTCCTCTGCTTCCCGAGGCCACATTTTCTTGGCCAGGAAGCACCAGCTGCTTGGATTCCACCTGCCCACACTGGCTGACTTCCTGAGTGCCATTTGTTGGCTGCTGGTGTTGCTTTTCTCTGCTTCTTTTTGATTTCTTCCTTACCTCTCACCACCTCCTCCTACTTTCTTTCAAACACCTGGCTCTGTGTGCCAACTTTGCTTCTTCCTGAAAGGCTGTGAAACTCTGCTCAGTTGTGAAACTGCTTCCTGGCCTGTGCTGCCATGCTGGTGGGATCCCGGGGCTTTTTGTTTGTTTGTTTTGAATTGTTTGTTTGTTTTCTTTTTCTTTTCTCGAATTGGGAGCCCGTTCTAGCTGGGCAGTACTGCGTGGCTTGGGACCTACCACCTCAGTTTGCACAGACACACAAAAGGATCCCTGAAGGCATTTCTTTTACTGTGTTTTTTTTTTTTTCTTTTCTTTTCTTTTTTTTTTTTTTTTTGAGCGTTTTTCTTTTTTATTACTTTTTTCTTTATTTTTCCCTTTTTTTCCCTTTTTGTCCTTCTTCATTACTCAGGTTGTCTCTATACCTTCCTTCTCTTCATGTCCCCTGAATAACTGCCTCTGAGTGACACCTCTATGCCTCCTAGCCAGGCTGTACTTCAACGCCTGGGAGCAACTTCCCCAGACCTCGTAGCCGCACCACTGGGATCCCTGGGAGCTTCACTTTTCTTTTTTCTTTATAATTTTTATTTATTTATTTTTCTTTTCTTTTCTTTTTTTCCTTCTTCTACCCCTCTTTGTTTTTCTCCATTTCGTAGTCTCTCATCACTCCACTCCAATGGCAAGCTCCCCTATCACTCTTTTTTGTTTGTATGTTTTTGGCTCCTGTTCCTCTCTCTTCTCTCCCATACCCATCTTAGCTCCACACATCACAATCTTCCCCCCCATCCTGCTTACCTGCACTGTGCACTTAACGTCACACCACAAAGCAGCACAGGGACGGCCTACTGGAACCTACCCTGAACTGATTACTGGTCCGCCCTGGTGGCAATACTAAGTGTCACCAACAACCCATCCCAGCAACTCCTCTTCAGCTAGACCTGCCCTGCTGTACCATATCTGAGTGACTGACCCTGCCAATTGGAGAAGGAAGCGAAAAGTATCATGCCCACAGACAAGCAAACAACAAAGAACACACAGCCTGCCTGCTCAGACATAGCCAAATAAAATAAAAAAGGATGAAACAAACAAATCTACAATCAATAAATGAGAAAAATAACTACTGAATGCCCCGAAGAGAGCAGACAATATCAAAACGTTTGCAAAAACAGGACATGATGGTTCCAGTAGGCGTACAAAATAAAACACCAGGTGACCTTCCAGTAGAAGAAAAGGCACTAGAACTCCCTGATAGGGAATTAAAATTTTTAATACTAAGAATTATCCAACAGATGAGACAAAAAGCAGACAAAAATGAGGAAAAATAGAAAATTCATGGAAAGGCAGACAAATTCATGGGAAATATAGACAAAAAAATGGAACAATTTAGGAAAATAATGCAGGAACAAAATGCCAAAATAAATCCACAACTAGAAATAATACAAAAACAACAATTAGAAATCCAAAATATAAACAAAATTTTAGAAATGGACAGTGTCATAGAAGGGCTGAGGAGCAGATTAGAAATGGTAGAAGACAAGATCAAGGAAATTGAAGACAAATGCTTGGATACAACTCTATTTGAGGAAAAATCAGAGAAAAGAATGAAGAAAACTGAAGAGACCCTGATAATTATGTGGGATACAATCAAAAGCAAAAATTTTCAAGTGATTGGAATTCCAGAACAGGGGGAGAAAACAGAAAATAGAGAAGGTCATTGAAGAACTGCTGATAGAAAACTTCCCCAATATCATGAAAGATTAAAAGCTGGCCATCCAAGAAGCTCAATGAATCCCATATAGGATAGACCCCAAAAGAAAATCACCAAGGCATATCATAATCACACTTGCTGAAACCAAAGACAGACAAAGAATCCTGACAGCAGCTCGAGAAAAAGAAGACGTCACATACAGAGGAGAAACAATAAGACTAAACTCGGATTATTTGGCAGAAACCATGCAGGCAAGAAGCCTATGGGATGGCATATATAAAACCTTGAAAGAAAAAAAATATTGTCACTCAAGAATAAAATATCCTGCAAAAGTCTCATTCAAATATGATGGTAAAATTAGGTCATTTCCAGATAAACAGAAATTAAGGGAATTTGAAAAATCAAATCAAACTTACAAGAATTATTAAAGGGAGTCCTTTGATCTGAGAACAAACAACTTTAGCTCATAGGCTGACTTTAGGATGCAGGATTGTACCAGCCAGATACCAATCTAGGAAATGAACTCTCAAGGACTATCCAAAACCAAAAGAAATACAATAGGGAATCAGAGCAGTTAATTTGTAAATGGCAACAATATCAGAACAATAAAAGAGGGAATAAATAGTGAAGGTATAGAACCTTCTAATGGAGAGGGAAGACAAGGTGATACCAAGTCATAATAGACTGCTTCAAACTTAGAAAGATAAGGGTAAATTTCATGGTAATCACAAAGAAAGTTCACAAACTTACCCATAAAAATAAAGAGGAAAAACATAAAGTCCCAGTAAAAACAAAACCTACAAAAACAAAAGAAATGGAAAAAAAGTCCACAAACAAAAAGAATTCAGCACAAGACAGTAAGAGGAACAAAGAAAACATTGGCAGCACAAAAAAAATCACTACAAAATGACAGCAATAAACTTACATCTATCAATAATTACACTGAATGTAAATGGCCTCAATGCACCCACAAAGAGATGGAGAGTGACAGAATGGATAAAAAACAGGATCCATCAATATAATGTCTACAAGAGATACAGATTAGAAACAAAGACTTGAATTTATTAAAAATCACAGGTTGGAAAAAAATATATCAAGCAAACAAGTATCAGAAAAGATCAGGAGTGGCAATATTAATCTCAAATAAAATAGACTTTAAAACAAAATCTACCATAAAAGACAAAGAAGGGCACTATATAATGATTAAGGGGATGATCCATCATGAAGATATAACCATAATAAACATCTACGCACCCAATGACAGGGCTCCAAAATACATAAAACAGACTCTAATGCCACTGAAAATAGAAACTGACAGTTCCACAATAATAGTAGGAAACTTCAACACACCACTTTCAGTAAAGGACAGAACATCTAAAAAGAAACTCAGCAAAGATACAAAAGGCCTAAAGGGCACAATCAGCCAACTTGACCTCACAGACATATATAGAACACTCCATCCAACAGCTGCAAAGTACACACTCTTTTCCAATGCACATGAAATGTTCTCCAGAAGAGACTACATCTTAGGTCACAGAGCAATCCTCAACAAGATGCAAAACGTTGAGATAATACAAAGTATCTTCTCTGACCACAATGCCATCAAGGTAGAAATTAACAACAGAAAGAGCAAGGGAAAAAAATCAATTACATGGAAACAGAATAACACCCTGCTTACAAACCACTGCGTAATAGAATAAATCAGAGATGGAATAAAAAAATTCCTAGAATCAAACGAGAATGAAAACACATCATACCAAAACTTTTGGAACACAGCAAAGGCAGTCCTCAGAGGACAAATTATAGCAATAGATGCACACATCAAAAAAGAAGAAAGGGATAAAATCAAAACATTAACTACACAACTTGAACAAATACAAAGAGAACAGCAAAAAAAAAAAAAAAACAGCCTCCAGAAGAAAGGAAATAATAAAGATTACAGCAGAAATAAATGGAATAGAGAATAGACAAAAAGTCGAAAGAATCTACAAAACCAAACTTGGTTCTTTGAAAGAATCAACAAAATCGACAAGCCACTGGCCAGACTGACAAAAGAAAAACAGGAGAGGATGCACATAAACCAAATAAGAAATAAAATGGGTGACATTACAACAGACCCAACTGAAATAAAAGGAATCATAACAGAGTATTATGAAAAACTATACTCCAACAAATTTGAAAACCTAGAGGAAATGGATAAATTTCTAGAAACACACTACCTACCGAAACTATCACAAAGTGATGTTGAAAATTTGAACAGACCCATAACAGGAGAAGAGATTGAAGAGGTAATTAAAAAAACTCCCTACAAAAAAAGCCCTAGCCTAGATGACCTCACAGGAAAATTCAACCAAACATTTAGAGAAGAGCTTGTACCAGTACTGCTGAAACTTTCAGAACATAGAAAAGGAAGCTACATTTCCGAATTAATTCAACGAAGCCAGCATAACCCTGATAACGAAACCAGAAAAAAAAGATGTCACAAAAAAAGAAAATTACAGACCGATATCTCTCATGAAAATAGATGCAAAAATTCTCCACAAAATTCTAGCCAATTGAATTCAGCATCATATCAAAAAAATAATACACCACGACCAAGTAGGATTCATACCAGGTATGCAAGGATGGTTCAACATTAGAAAATCAAACAACGTAATCCACCACATAAATAAAAGGAAAGAAAAGAATCACATAATTATCTCATTTGATGCAGAAAAGGCATTCGACAAAGTCCAACACCCATTCCTGATAAAAAAAACTCTCAATAAGATAGGTGTAGAAGAGAAATTTCTCAACATAATAAAGAGCATCTATGCAAAACCAACGGCCAACATCATTCTTAATGGAGAGAGGCTGAAAACACTCCCCCTGAAAACAAGAACAAGAAAAGGATGCACGTTATCACCACTCTTATTTAACATTGTGCTGGAAGTTCTAGCTAGAGCAATAAGGCAAGAAAAAGAAATAAAGGGCATCCAAATTGATAATGAAGAAGTTAAACTGTGCCTGTTTGTGGATGATACGATACTATACATAGAAAACCCTAAAGACTCCACAAGAAATCTACTGGAACTAATAGAAAGATTCAACAGAGTAGCAGGATACAAGATAAACTTACAAAAATCAGTTGGACTCCTATACACCAATAAAGAGAATGCTGAAAAGGAAATCAGGAAAACAATACCGTCTATAATAGCCCCTAAAAAAAATAAAATACTTAGGAATAAATCTGACCAGGAATGTAAAAGACCTATACAAAGAAAACTACAAAACACTACTGCAAGAAACCCAAAGGGATCTACATAAATGGAAAAAAATACCATGCTCATGGATAGGTAGACTCAACATTGTGAAAATGACAATTCTATCCAAAAGCAATTTACAAATACAATGCAATCCTGATCCAAATACCAAAAACATTCTTCATAGAGATGGAAAAACTAATCATTAACTTTATACGGAAAGGGAAGAAGCCCCAAATGTAAAGCACTATTGAAGAAGAAGAAGAAAGTAGGAGGACTCACACTACCTGACCTGAGAACCTATTATACAGCTACAGTAGTCAAAACAGCCTGGTACTGGTACAACGACAGATACATTGACCAATAAACAGAATTGAGAACCCAGATGCAAACCATCCACCTACAGTCACCTGATCTTCGACAAGTGCCCAAAGTCCATCAAACGGGTAAAAGACAGTCCTTTTAACAAATGGTGCTGGCAAAACTGGATATCCATCTCCAAAAAATGAAACAGGACCCATACCTCACACCATGTACAAAAACTAATTCAAAATGGATCAGAGACCTAAATATAAAGCCAAAAACTATAAAGTTCATAGAAGAAAAATAGGACCAATGCTACAGGCCCTAATACATTGCATTAATAGGATACAAATCATAACCATCAACACAAAAACTCCAGAAGATAAGCTAGATAAATGGGATCTTCTAAAAATCAAAAACCTATGCTCTTCAAAAGACTTCACCAAAGGAGTAAAATGAGAATCTACAGACTGGGAAAATTTTTTGGACATTACAAGTCAGACAAAGGTCTAATCTCCATAATCTACAAGAAAATCCAACACCTCTACAACAAAAGACAAATAATCCTATTAAAAAATGGGCAAAGGAAATGAACAGACACTTCACCAAAGAAGACATTCAAGTGGCTAACAGACATATGAGGAAATGTTCGCTATCACTAGCCATTAGAGAAATGCAAATTAAAGCCACAAAGAGATACCATCTCACCCCGGCATTACTGGCTCGAATCAAAAACACTGGAAAAAACAAATGTTGGATAGGCTGCAGGGAGACTGGAACTCTTAGGCACTGCTGGTGGGAATGCATAATGCTACAACCATTTTGGAAAATGATATGGCACTTCCTTAGAAAGCTAGAAATAGACATACCATTCGATCCAGCAATCCCACTCCTAGGAATATATCCTAGAGAAATAAGAGCCATTACAGGAATAGACATATGCATGCCCATGCTCATGGCAGCATTGTTCACAATTGCAAAATTATGGAAACAACTTAGATGCCCATCAACAGATGAATGGATAAACAAACTATGGTACATACACACAATGGAGTATTATGCAACGAGAAAGAACAACAATGAATCTGTGAAGCATCTCATAACATGGATGAAACTGGAGGACACTATGCTGAGTGAAATAAGTCAATCACAACAGGACAAATATTGTATGAGACCTCTATTGTAACAACTCATGAAAAGGTTTACACACAAAAAGTAACAATCTTTGTTGGTTACGAGGGACGGGAGGGGTGGGGGGTGGGGAGAAATCCTAAATAGACAATAGATAAGTGGTAACTTTGGTGAAGGGTAAGACAGTACACAATACTGGGGAAACCAGCACAACTTGTACAAGAAAAGGTCATGGAAGCTCCCTAGACACATCCAAACTCCCTGAGAGTCTGAATTGCTGGGCAGAGGGCTCTGGGGACCATGGTCTCAGGGAACATCTAGCTCAGTTGGCATAACACAGTTTATAAAGTCATTGTTCTACATTCTACCTTGGTGAGTAGCGTCTGGGGTCTTAAAAGCCTGTGAGGAGCCATCTAAGATACTCCACTGTACCCCTTTGGGAGCAAGGGAGAATGAAGAGAACAGGATACAAGGAAAAGATTAGTCCAAAGGACTAATGGACTACATCACCACAGCCTCCACCAGACTGAGTCCAGAACAGCTAGATGGTGCCCAGCTACCACCACTGACTACTCTGGCCAGGATCACAACAGAGGGTTCTGGACAGAGCTGGAGGAGGACGTAGAACAAAATTCTAACACAAAAAGAAGACCATATTTACTCGCTTGACAGAGACTGGAGAAATCCTGAGAGTATGGCAACCGGACGCCCTTTTAGCTCAGTGGTGAAGTCACTCTCGAGGTTTACCATTCAGTCAGGGATTGGACAGCCGCATAAAACAAAATGGGACTAATGAGGCACAGCAGTCCAGGGACAAGGACTAGAAGGCAGAAGGGGACAGGAAAGCTGGTGATAGGGAACCCAAGGTTGAGTAAAGACAGTGTTGACATGTAGCGTGGTTCTTAACCATTGTCATAGGGCAATATGTGTACTAACTGTTCAAAGAGAAACTATTTTGTTCTGTAAACCTTCATCTAAAGTCAGAATAGCAGCACAACTGGAAGGACGTAATTGACGTAACTGAATTGTACATGTAGAAATTTTTGAAATGGTGTATCTTTGGCTATGTATATTTTCACCAAAAATAAAAAAATATAAAAAGTCCTCCAAGGCCGAGAAGGGAGTTTGTTGACATGTTGTGGGGTTGTTAACTAATGTCATAAAACAATATGTGTATTGACTGTTTAATGAGAAAATATTTGTTCTGTAAACCTTCACCTAAAGTACAATTAAAAAAATTGTCAAAAAAAAGGAATCAGATGGGTGACATCACAACAGACCCAACTGAAATAAAAGACTCACAACAGTATACTATTAAAAATTGTACTCTAATAAATTTGAAAACCTACAGGAAATGGACAAATTTCTAAAAACACACAACCTACCTAAACTACACAAACAGAAGTCAAACAACTGAATAAACCTACAACAAAAGAAGAGATTTAAAAGGTAATTAAAAAGTCCCAACAAAAAAAAGCCCTGGCCCTGAAGGTTTTACTGGAGATTTCTACCAAAATTTCAGAGAAGTGTTAACACCACTATTACCAAAGGTATTTTGGAGCATAGAAAAGGATGGAATACTCCCAAACTCATTCCATGAAGCCAGTATAACCCTGATACCAAAAACCAGGTAAAGACACCACAAAAGAAGAAAATTACAGACTAATATCCCTCATGAACATTAACATAAAAATCCTCAACAAATTTCTAGCCAATAGAATTCTGCAAGACATCAAAAAAATAATTCACCATGATCAAGTGGAATTTATACCAGGTATGCAGCGGTGGTTCAACATTAGGAAAACAATCAATGTAATCTATCACATAAATAAAACAAAAGAACCACATGATCTTATCAATCGATGCAGAAAAGACATTTGACAAAATCCAACACCCATTCATGATAAAAACTCTCAGCGAAATTGGAATAGAAGAGAAATTCCTCAACATAATTAAGGGTTTTTATACAAAGCCAACAGACAGCATCATCCTAAATGGAGAAAGTTTGAAAGGTTCCACTTGAGAAGAGGAACCAGACAAGGATGCCCTGTATCACCACTCTTATTCAACATTGTGCTAGAGGTCCTATCCAGGGCAATTAGGCTAGAAAAAGAAATAAAGGGCATCCAAATTGGTAGGGAAAAAGTCGAAGTATCTCTATTTGCAGATTATATGACCTTATACACAGAAATCCCCAAAGAATCCACAAGAAAACTACTGGAACTAATAGAAGATCTCAGCAAATTATCAGGACACAAGATAAACATACAAAAATCCATTGGATTCCTCTACACCACCAAAGAGAACCTTGAAGAGGAAATCACCAAAGCACTACCATTTACAGTAGCCCCAAAGAAGATAAAATACTTAGGAATAAATCTAACCGAGACAGAGATCTATACATCTATACAATGAAAACTACAAGACACTACTGCAAGAAACCAAAAGAAACCTGCATAAGTGGAAAAGCATACCTTGCTCATGGATAGTCGGACTCCGCATTGTGAAAATGTCGATTCTGCGCAAAGCAATCTACAGATAAAATGCAATCCTGATCCAAATTCCACCGGCATTTTTTAATGAGATGGAGAAACAAATCAACTTCATGTGGAAAGGGAAGAGCCCCCAGATAAGTAAAGCATTACTTAAGAAGAAGAACAAAGTGGGAGGCCTCACACTACCTGGTTTTTGAACCTATTATACCGCCACGGTAGTCAAAACAGCCTGGTACTGGTACAACAACAGATACCTAGACCAATGGAACAGAATTGAGAATCCAGACATAAATTCATCCAGCTATGAGCAGCTGATATTTGACAAAGGCACAAAGTCCATTAATTGGGGAAAAGACAGTCTCTTTAACAAATGGGGCTGGCATAACTGGATATCCATCTGCAAAAAACTGA
Organism: Dugong dugon; assembly: GCA_030035585.1. Taxonomy (NCBI): domain Eukaryota; kingdom Metazoa; phylum Chordata; class Mammalia; order Sirenia; family Dugongidae; genus Dugong; species Dugong dugon. Next base: position 102,278,450 of record CM057468.1, on the reverse strand, counting down.
AACAAGACCCATATCTCCCACCATGCACAAAAACTAACTCAAAATGGATCAAAGACTTAAATATAAAATCAAAAACGATAAAGATCATGAAAGAAAAAATAGGGACAATGCTAGGAGCCCTAATACATTGTGTAAACAGAATACAAACCATAAGTAACAATGCACAAACACTAGAAGAGAAACTAGATAACTGGGAGCTCCTAAAAATCAAACACTTATGCTCATAAAAAGACTTCACCAAAAGAGTCAAAAGACAACCTACAGACTGGGAAAAAAATTTTTACTACGACAAATCCAATCAGCTTCTAATCTCTATAATCTACAAGATACTGCAAAATCTCAACAACAAAAGGACAAACAATGCAACTGAAAAATAAGCAAAGGATATGAACAGACACTTCACCAAGGAAGACATTTAGGCAGCTAACAGACACATGAGGAAATGCTCACGATCATTAGTCATTAGAGACATGCAAACTAAAACTACAATGTCACCCCAACAAGGCTAGCATTAATCCACAAAACACAAAATAGTAAATGTTGGAGAGGTTGTGGAGAGACTGGAACACTTATACACTGTCGGTGGGAATGTAAAATGGTACAACCACTGTGGAAATCGATTTGGTGCTTCCTTATAAAGCTAGAAATAGAAGTACCGTACAATCCAGCAATCACGCTCCTTGCAATATATCCCAGAGAAATAAGAGCCATCACATGAATAGATATGTGCACACCCACGTTCATTGCAGTACTGTTCACAATTGCAAAAAGATGGAAAAAACCTAGATGCCCATCAACAGACGAATGGAAAAACAGATTATGTTATATTCACACAATGGAATACTATGCAACGATAAAGAACAACGATGAAGCCATGAAACATAACATGGAGAATCTGGAAGGCGTTATGCTGAGTGAATTTAGTCAGTCACAAAAGGACAAATGTTGTATAAGACCACTATTATAAGAACACAAGAAAAGGTTTAAACACAGAAGAAAACATTCCTTGATTGTTACGAGGGTGGTGATGGAGGGAGAAGGTTATTCACTAACTAGATAGTAGATAAGATTTATCTTAGTGAAGGGAAGGACAGCACACAATAAAGGGAAAGTCAGCACAACTGGACAAAAGCAAAGCTAAGAATTTTCCTGAATACAACCAAACACTTAGAGGGAACGAGTAGCAGGGGTGGGGGTCAGGGGACCATGCTTTCAGGGGACTTCTAGGTCAATTGGCATAACAAAGTTTATTAAGAAAATGTTCTGCATCCTACTTTGGTGAGTGGCATCTGGGGTCTTAAAAGCGAGCGAGTGGCCATCTAAGATGCATCAGTTGGTCCTAACCCACCTGGAGTAAAGGAGAATGAACACCAAAGACATAAGGAAAGTAGTAGCCCAAGAGACAGAAAGGGCCACATAAACCAGAGACTGTATCAGCCTGACAAGGAACACAACAGAGAGTCCCTGACGGAGCAGGAGAAAACTGGGATGCAGAACTCAAATTCTCATAAAAAAACAGACTTGATGGTCTGACTGAGACTGGAGGAACCCCAGAAAGCATGGCCCCCAGATTCTTTGTCAACCCAGAACTAAAACCATTCCTAAGGTCAACTCTTCAGGCAAAGATTAGAATGGACTATGGGACATAAAACTGTACTCATGAATAGTGTCCTTCTTAGCTCAAGTAGGTACATGAGACTAAATGGGCAGCTCCTCTTGGAGATGAGATGAGAAGGCAGAGAGGGTCAGGAGCTGTTGAATGGACACAGGAAATCAGGGGCGGAAAGTAGTATGCTGTCACAGTATAGGGAGAGCAATTAAGGTTACCTAACAGTGTATGTATAAATTTTTGTATGAAAGACTAACTTGAATTGTAAACTTTCACTTAAAGCACAAAAATAAAATTTTAAAAAAATTATACGTATATTGTTTTGTGACATTAGTTACAATCCCTACAACATGACAGCACACTTCTTCCTTCTACCCCAGGTTCTCTGTGTCCATTCGACCAGTTCCTGTCCCTTCTTGCCTTCCTGCCTTCTCATTTGAACAGGAGCTACCCATTTGGTCTCGTATACTGATTGAACTATGAAGCACATTCCTCACATGTATGATTTCTTGTTTTATAGTCCTGTCCATTCTTAGTCTGAAAAGTGGGCTTGGGATATGGTTTCAGTTCTGGGTTAACAGTGCATCTGTGGGCCATAGTTTCTGGGGGTTCTTCCAGCCTCTGTCAGACCATTAAGTCTGGTCTTTTTATGTGAATTTGAGTTCTGGTCCACATTTTCCCCCTGCTCTGTCCAGGACTCTCTGTTGTGTTCCCTGTCAGGGTGGTCATCAGTGGTAGCCAGGCACCATCTATTTCTTCTGGTCTCAGGCTGGTGGAGTCCGTGGTTCATGTGGTCCTTTAGTCCTTCGGGCTAATATTTTCCTTGTGTATTTGGTTTTCTTCATTCTTCTTTGCTCCAAGTGGGATAGGACCAATTGATGTATCTTAGGTGGCTGCTCGCAAGCTTTTTAGCCCCCAGACACCACTCACCAAAGTTGGATGTAAAATATTTTCTTAATTAACTTTGTTATGCCAATTTACCTAGATGTCCCCCAAAACTATGGTCCTCAGACCCTGGCCCCAGCTACTCTGTCCCTCAAAGTGTTTAGATATACCTAGGACACTTCTTAGCTTTTGTTTTGGTCCAGTTGTGCTGATCAACAGAATACTGTCCAATATAGTATTGGAAGGTGAGTCCCCTAGGTTAGAAGACACTATGTAACGGCTGCAACAATGGACTCAAACATACCAAGGACCTTGAAGACGATGCAGGACTGGGCAAAATTTTTTTGTGTTATACATAAAATCATTATAAGTCCAAGCCGATTTGATGGCAACTAACAACAAATAGGCTAAATTACTACAACAAAGAAGCTGTTAATGCAATGGTTCAGACAAGATCGAAGTTGACTTCTGTCTCTTATGTAATAGTTCAGGATAGATAGACAGTTCTGCTCCAGGGACTCATCCACTGACTCAAGCTGGTGGAGCACTCTGTCATCATTACCACATTGCTTCCTTAGTTCCTCCAGATCCTTATTTTTAGTGAGTAAAAAGCAAGGAAAGGAAAGTTCAGGGTAAAGGTCTTAATCATTAATGAGTTACATACAACACTTCCACTCATATCCTATTGGCCCACAGACAAGATCAAAGTTGACTTCTGTCTCATGTGTAATAGTTCAGGATAGATAGGCAGTTCTGCTCCAGCGACTCATCCACTGACTCAAGCTGATGGATCACTCTGTCATCATTACCATATTGCTTCTGTAGTTCCTCCAGATCCTTATTTTTAGTGAGTAAAAAGCAAGGAAAGGAAAAGTTTAGGGTAAAGGTCTTAATCATTAATGAGTTACATACAACCCTTTCACTCATATCCTATTGGCCCAAACTAAGTCACATGAGTAAAATATTAATTTTCTTTACAGATTGCTTTCCTTTCAAACTGCTTAATGGCTGGTATATAAGGATTTACCCTGTAATAGGTAACAGCAGGGAGAGCATAACAAGCATTTAAAAGATGTTCTGAAGCATAGCTTAAAAATGGGTCACATAAATGTGTTAATCAGAAAACACACCAACAGTCAGGTGTTGACAGCTCCAATAATTTACAGTATCCTTTCTGAAGAAAGCCTTCACTGTCAAGTGTGATCATCTTTTACACACAACTTAGGAAGATATGCATCCAAAACTGACATATCTATGAAACTTTTACGTAGAAATAATAATCAACAAGACTTAGTAATCAAGCAGGAATTGGAGTGGGAAAAGAGGAAGGAGTTCAAGTTTCTTATTAGTTTGACTGAAAGATATCTTGGTTCCAGTGGAAGTAGATTTGGGGAGAAGATAATGAGTTCAGTTCACTCACTAATTCAGCAAACAATTTCTAAGTCTCTGTGCTGAGTTTCTGGAAACACAAGATGAAAAAGACACAATCTGATAAGATAGAAGTATAATCAATTGTGATTAAGGGCAGTTATAAAGAATATGTGCATGATACAGTGGCTACACAAAATAGAGAATAATAAGCTTTATCATAGAAATTTATTTTACAAGGAAGAGGATATGGTTAATTTGGGTCACAAAATATGAATTCCAATTTACCCAACGAATGATGAGAAATCATTTTGTCAAGAGAGAATTTCATGCATTAAGTTGCAGAATTAGAGGCATGCAGTATAATTCATTTATCCAGCAAATATTTACTGCATGTCTACCATGAGCTCAGCACTATTCTAGCCTTTGGAGATATAATATAACCAATAAAGTAAAAAAAAAAAAAAAAAAAAAATCCCTATCTTTATGGAACTTATTACATAGTGGAGAAAAATAGAATAAGCAAATAAACTAACCAAATACTAATCAAATAAGAAGTGTTAGAAGTGCTATGGAGAAAAAGAAAATGTGAAAAGGAGAGAGTACTTAGTGTGGGAGAAGAGAGAAGGATGGTATTGTTAGAAGAGCATGTGGAATCAGTATAATTGATAACTTACGTTTGAGTGGAAAAAAGTGAGGAATGAAACCATATAGCTATTGTGTATATGTGGGTAGGGGTAGATGTTCCTGGAAGAGGAAACAGTAAATACAAAGCCCAAGTATTTTTTATTTTTTATTTTTGGTGTATTCAGGGAATACAAAAATATATCAATGAAGTGGACTGAACAAGGATGAAAATGGGGAAAAAAAAAAAAAAGAGCAAAGAGGGCCAGTAAGAACCGTATCACTTATGGCCTTGTAGGTAATTATTCAAACTTTGACTTTTACTCTGAGTGAAATGAGAAGTTGTATTACCAGAATGCAGAATGGTAAAATTGTTAAATTTAGGATTTAAAAGGATCAACCCGGCTTCTATGTTGAAAATATATGGCAGGAGATACAGGGTGGAAGCAAAGAATCTAGTTAGGAGGCTACTTCAATAATCCAGTATGACCTGTTTGATAAACTGCATGTTGAGATTCATAAGAAGAAGTGATACGAGAAAAACTTAGAAAGGTAGGTGAAGGTCAAATAACAACAGCTCCTGTATGCCATGCAAAAGATTAGACCTTCGTGTCGTGCAATGAGGAACTCTTCAAGGATTTTAAATAAGGAAATAATTTTATCAGCTGGCCCCAGAGTCAAATTAATCCTAGTCCTGGAATAACACGCATACTCTCAATTTTTGTTTCTTTTTTTGTCAGCTTCATTTTCCACACCTATTCTTTTCTTCACTAAGAAATATAGCTATTTTCCTTACATATCACACTTCTACAGTTAGGGTAATTGACCGCCATCTCTTAAAATTTAAAAAAAAAAAACAACCCTGATAGGGTAGAATCTGATTAGTCTTGTATCAGAGGGTATGGTATTATAATGGGAAGTGTCCACTAAAGGTATACATATTTAGAATTCTGCGTCTTCATAGGATGTTGTAAGCTGGAAACAATGAGAGAAAGCCATATAAACTACAAAACATAACTTAAAAAAAACTCATCAGAGACCTAATTCACAGGCAACCAAGTAGCCTGACATTCAAAGAGGAATAGGACCCTTCAAGGAGAAAGGGGATGCACAGAGGGTATCTTTGGTAGCCAGAGCACAGGAAGAAAGGTGCCGGCTGACATACAAGTGGGTAAGAAGAAATTAGCTAAATATTTACAAATTTTTAAAGGTTAAGTGTGGTGTGGAGTGACAATGTAGAACTCCTACGGGTCCTAGACACAAGGGGAGTTTGCCTGCACTGGTAAACTCTTTTCCATAGACCTGCAAAAGGTACTCATGAGAAAGATTGAAAGCAGGGCAGGAGACTATAGAGAGCCTCTCTCAGTATTTCAGCCATTGAGAAAGATCATCTACTGCTTCAGGAAAGACAAAAAATACCCATTCCAATCCAGAGACTTCTGTTGAACAGAGAAAAAGCCTCAAACCACAGGGAAAGGATAAAAACTCTGCAGCTGGGGGCCAAGTAGATAAAAAAAACAAAACACTTCAGTTTTAGGGGAGAGGCAGTAAACTGTCCAGGAGCAAGGCTTTCATACCAATACCATTAGATGGGTCTCACTTATCTTCCTCACAAGACCCACCGCAGATACAAGGCAGAATTTGGCTGCCAAGAAAAGAAGTACAGGAAGGCTGAGAAATCCCCACCCTGTGTTCTAGTTAAAGAAGATGTGCCTATGACTGAGATTGGACCAGGACAAAAGACAACAGACCTTAGCCTATCAGCCTAGCAATAAACAAAAACAAGCAATAACAGTTACTACTGAGGAGTGTGGAGCAAGACATGGAGAGAGACCTCTTCTGTGGTGCAGGCATGCAGGGATGCATAAAAGCTAAGTGTGGGCACTAACGCTGAGAAAAAACCCATGTCCCCAACCCCAGCCTAAGCACAACACAATGGCAGCACACAGCTAAAGGAATTTAAAGCCTGTGGTACACTGAAATAACCATACCAAACCAACTCACTGCTGTTGAGTCAGTTCCAACTCATAACAGCCCCATAGTGTTTCCAAGGCTGTCAATCTCCACCAAAGTAGACTGTCACATCTTTCTCCCACAGAACCACTGGTGGTTTCTAACTGCCAACTTTTCGGTTAGTAGTCGATCATAACCATGGTAACAACATAAACCAAAGATAGCTCAGATACCACTAGGTTGACTCAACTCTCCACACTATTGGCTTGACAGAGGAAAGCATGGCCATTTCCAGGTGTAATGGCTGTTTGCCTCAGTCTCTCCCATACTAAATAAAATAGCCTGCATTCAATAAAAAATCATCACACATACAAAAATGCAAGAAATAAACACAGCATTGTTGAGAGACAAAGTAATCAACAGAACCAGACTCAGAGTTGCCCATATGTTTCAACAAGGACTTCAGAATAACTATAATTAATATGTTAAAAGATCTAATGGAAAAGTGGGCAATATGCATGAAAAAGAATTTTTTAGCAGGGATGAAAGCTATTAATAATGGTCAAATAAGAAATTTAGAAGAAAAAACAAACCCCGATACCAGATAAAAACAATTCCTTTTACATCAGTAGACTTGAAACAACTGAAGAACGAATTAGTTAATTTAAGAATAGGTCAATAGAAATTACTCACTCTGGAGCAAAATGAGGAGCCCTGGAGGCACAGTGATTAAGTCCTCAGCTGCCAACAGAAAGGCCAGTGGTTTAAAACTACAAGCTGCTTTATGGAAGAAAGATGTAGCAGTCTGCTTCTGCAAAGACTACAGCCTTAGAAGCCCTGTGGAGCAGTTCAACTTTATCCTATAGGGTCACTAGGAGTTGGAATCAACTCGACAACAGTGGGTTTTTGATTTTGGAGCAAAAAGGAAAAAAAAAAAGAGTGAATAAACAAAACACAACAGCCAAGAGTTTGGGTGTACTTTTAAATAGTCTAACATATAAGTAATTGGAGTCTCAGTGGGAGGAGACAGAGACAGGGAGGTATGGAGGGAGAGAGACAGGGAGAGAGAAAGATCAGAGGAGACAAAATCCACAGAAAGATAATTGCCAAGAATTCCCCTAAAATATCGAAAGACATCAAACCACACGTTCAAAAAACTTGAGAACCTCTAGCAGGATAAATACAAGGGAAAACCATACACATATAGTCCCTGAGTGGTGCAAAAGATTAAGTGCTCAACTATGAGCTGAAAGGTTGGCAGTTCGAACCCACCCAGAGGTGCCTTGGAAGATAGGCCTGATGATCTGCTTCTAAAAGGTCACAACTTTGAAAACCCTATGGAGAAGTTTTACTCAGCACATGTAGGGTTGCCATGACATATTTACAACTATGACAAAAAAAAAAAAAAAAAAAGAATAGCTGCTGAGTCTACTTATGTACAACAAAACACCTCATGGGATTTGGTTCCTTTTGTTTGGAGGTTTAGGGTCATGGTTTCATGGGTCATCCCAGTTGACTGGCCTAATAATGTGTTTAGTGCTTCTGTTTTACTTCCTAGTTTATTGAGTAGTTCCTGGGTTCTTAAAAACTTGCAAGCAGTCATCCAAGTCACAACAATTGGTCTCTATTACCCTGGAGCAACAGACGAAGAAGGAGAGTCAGAAATAGGAGAAGGAAATGAAATGTGTGGCTAATTGCATCCATGAACAACTGCCTCCTTTATCATCAGACCAGAAGAACTAGATGGTACAAGGCTACTATTATTGAACATTTTGATCAAGGATTGTACAGAGGAATCCTTGATCAAAAAGGGGTAAATGCAGAACAAAATTTCAAATTCTCATGGACTCCAGACTTTCTGGAGCCGTGGAGGCTGAGTGAACCCCTGAAACTATTGCCCTGAGATAATCTTTAAACCTTAATCCAAAAATATCCCGTGAAATCTTCTTAAAACCAAACAGTAGTTTAGCTTAACTAGTTAAAAAGGTCTGCCTTGAGCAATATGCTCCTTTAAGAACTATCTGTATGGGATCAAACTGACAGCAGCAACTCAAAAGATTAGATAGGAACCTTAGGGGGCAGTGAGTTTATGTTAATGGGGGAGAAACAATTCAGAAAAAGAGGGTTAGAATGGTTGCACAACTCAAAGAATGTAATCAATGTCACTGAATTGTACCAGTATAAGCTGTTGAATTGTTGTATGTTTTGCTGTGTATATTCTCAACAACAATAACAAAACAAAGTTTAAGAAAGAATGATTTAAATCAATAGCTTCTGTTACAAAAATCCATAAAAAGAAGAGCATGTTTCTGTGTGGAGGGGGCCAATCACCTCTCTCCCTCTACACATCAGCCCTTTTAATCAAAGGGGCAGATTATAAAAAACTAAGCTGAAAATAAGGACTAATCTAAGTATTAAATTTAGAAGATGCAGTCTGTGATCTGCCTATATTCAACTATTTTTCTATAGCTTCTATATCTGTATTTCTTAATACTGAACAATTAAGGACCTTGAGAAGTTGAACTAGTGTAAACCATTAAGGGAAAAGGTCTATGAAATTAAACAGCTGTTCTTAATCAAAATACTCAGGTTTTTTGGAAATATACATCATAATTTGGGTAGAAAAAACATAGGTTTATGATTTAAGTCACAGTTACTGACAAATCAAACTAATTCTGATAGTTCTAATTTTTATTTGTCCAGATAGTTGGGGCTTAACCATATGTATATTTAGAATAAGTCCAAGAACAGTCTAAAATTATATCATGTAAGAAAGTTTCACCATGTTTGGTCCATTGAGTATCATATTTACCTCCATACAAGTGGAAGGACACACAACAGTGAAAATTTGAGGTGAAATGGTGATCACAAGGTAACCTAGTTAGAATAGGGAAGAGGCTTATATAGGGAAATAACAGAAGAGTAGGCTGTAAACGTTTTGTAACCAGGTGAAAGCAAGCTTTGAAGTCTAGTGTTTTATTCTGGAGATTATCATGGGTTAAAACCTATCTTTAACAGAGGAGTTACAAAACAAAAGCAGGATTTTATGATAAATAGTGTTGTTGTGTAAGAGACCTGGAATATGTGGAAAATGGAAGAATGAAGTATTTGGATATTATTATTATTATAAACCAGACATGGGGTAGTAATGAGGAAAGTGGCATTGGTGATGAAAATAGCATTAATCATTAGTTGTTAGTTTTTGAGAATTTCCTACATACCAAGCACTGTGCTGAAAACTTCACATTCTGTCTTAGTCATCTAGTGCTGCTTAACAGAAATACCACAAGTGGATGGCTTAAGCAAAGAGAAGTTTATTCTCTCACAGTCCAGTAGGCTACAAGTCCAAATTCAGGGCATCAGCTCCAGGGGAACGCTTTCTCATTCGGCCCTGGAGGAAGATCCGTGTCATCAATCTTCCTTTGGTCTGCGAGCTTCTCTGCACAAGAACCTCAGGTCCAAAGGACACGCTCTGCTCCTGGCACTGCTTTCTTGGTGGTATGAGGTTCCCATGTGTCTCTGCTCGCTTCTCTCTTTTATATCTCAAAAGATTGGATTAAGACACTATCTAATCTTGTAAACCTCATCCGTATAACCTCATCACAGTGATAGAATTTACAACGCATAAGGAGATCACATATAACCTCATCATAGTGATAGAGTTTACAACACATAAGGAAATCATATCAGATAACACAATCATAGAATCCTGGAAATCATGACCTAGCCAAGTTGCTACACACATTTTTGGGGAGACACAATTCAATCCATGACACATTCCTTATTTTATTTTATCTTCTCAGCAATCCCATTAGGAGAATAATAAGCACAAAACACTGAGTGGGTCATTTTGGAATCTGAGGCTTAGATAAATGAAGTACTCACTCAATATTGTTTACATGTGAAATGGTTGAACAAAGCAAGAAACATTTTATAAAGCATATTGGAGAGATGAAACCCATTTTAAATATTCAAGTCAAGATTATTTGTCGGAGCTGGAAGTTGGGTTGTTGATTAGTGAATCAGGAGAAACCACATTGACGATGTTGGACCCAGGGAGCAGGGTAAGAATTTTGAGATTCCATTTAATCCTACAGAAGTACTGATATCACTGTTGTTCAGCAGAGGCATAGGGTGTGTAGAATGTAACTGTGAAGCCCATCCCATATGAATTATGTATTTCCATTTATTTTTGTATGTATGTAACGTTCACAATTATACAAGGAAAGATCAAATGCCTACGAATGATTTTATAACATGGAGGCATGAATCGTCTTTTAGATTCCATCACATCAATAATACACATTGCCATAGAGTCAATTCTGACCCATAGCAACCCTGTAGAACAGAGAACTGTCCCATAGGGTTTCCAAGACTGTAATCTTTAGGGAAGCAGACCACCACACCTTTCTTCTGTGGAGCCACTGGGGGTTCGAACTGCTGACCTTTCAGTTAGCAGCCAAGTGCTTAACCACTGTACCACCAGGGCTCCTCCATCAATAACAAAGGCTTTAATTACTGAGGTTATTATGTTGAGATGAACCTCGCAAACAGAGCTGAGACCCCAAAAGCCCTGAACCATTCAGTCTGCTTTCAACCAAGTTAGAATTTTGAATTGGCATTACATAAGCTTTTAAACCTTGGTGACATTTAAAAATTTGTCAACCTTTAGCATAGCATTAGTAAAACAAAGCAAACCAATGATAATTCTTCATTAAAAATTATCTCAAATATCAAATATTAAAATATTCTTTTATAATTAAACTAATAGGAAAGTCTGTGTGATAAAAGAATACTTTAAAATACAAAGTAAAATGACTCCAATATATTTTACTTGTTAAAGGGGATTATTCTATCAATAATAAGACTGTCATCCTGATTAATTCTCAGTTTAGTGGATCTAGGGGCAAGCAGAAAATGTACATCCCAGGAATTCATCAATCAGCTCAATCACACGATCAGGAGAGTCTCACTTAATTAATAATCCCACTTCATATTCATATAGCATTTTAAAAATCTGATATCTTTAAATTTGGCAGACATGCTTTATCTGCAACAAAGAAAACAATCAGGATATGAAATAAGATTTTAATGTGCAATGTTTTAATATATGAGATCAAAGACACCCTTCCCTTTTTTTTTTTTTTTTAAGAGAGGGAAATGTGATTACCAAGCTTAAGTGTGCTGTATATTAAATGAAAATTCTGATCATAAAGAAAGGTAATATCTACTCAAAAGTATAATTTCTGTACTTTGAAAATCATCTCAGCAAGAATTATCTTCCCTATCAAATTGTAGCACTTGTCAAAAATCAACTGTAAAGCATCTCAAGTGCTCTTCTGAATCAACAAAACAGATGTATAGCGATGTGAGGTTGTAAGGAGAAGGAAATAACAGTGAACCAGATGCCCATCAGTGCCCTTAACCTCTTGAACCCACAGTTAACACAGTAGACACGGCAAGTCTTCGGGACACTACTCTTAGGAGGAAAATACAAGGCTGATTCATAATGGTATGTAAAAATATGTAAAAATTATTTTCTTTCTGCTTTGCTGCTAGACTTTTATCCTTTATGTTCCCAAATAGGCCTCCGACATGTAGCATGGCATTTTCTTGGTGTGCTAGCAATTAGAAGAAATTTTCTTACAATGAAATTTGAGAAATTAGAAGGTAAGTCTATAGAAGACAGAAAGGGAGTAATTATTTTATCACAGCTAAATTTTTGCTTAAATTAAATTCTTTCCCTACCTTACTGATCATCAGCTCTTCCTTTTTGCTTGACAGGAGATTGTAGCATTTAGGACCAGTAGCTCTGGAGTCAGATGATCAGGATTCAATTCCAGCTCTGCATTCTGTTGTGTGAACTTGAGCAAGTTATTTAACTTCTCTAGGCCTTGTTGCATTTTTATGTAAAACAGAGATAAGAAGAGGACTTGTCTCATAGGACTGTTTTGAGGATTCCGTGAGATAATGCAAAAAAGGCACTCAAAATACTGTCTTCTTACAGGTTACATAGCACTCAAATATAATTCTTATATTTTTGTCTCTTATACATCATTGCATTAATGTTCAGATGCTATGGTTCTCTTCTTGCAAAATCATGTTGTTGTTAGGTGCCTTCAAGTCGGTTCCGATGCATAGTGATCCTCTGTCCAACAGAACAAAACACAGCCAGATCCTGCGTCATCTCCACAGTCCTTGTTATATGTGAGCTCATCATTGCAGCCATTGTGTGAATCCATCTCCTTGAGGGTCTTCCTCTTTTCTGCTGACCCTCTACTTAACTAAGCGTGATGTGCTTCTCCAGGGACTGGTCCCTCCTGGTAGCATGTCTAAAGTACGTGAGACAAAGTCTCACCATGTTCACTTTTAAAGAGCATTCTGGCTGTACTTCTTCCAAGACAGACTTGTGCCTTCTTCTGTCAGCACATGGTATGTTCAATATTCTTTGTCAACACCATAATTCAAAGGCATTAATTCTTCTTTGGTCTTCCTTATTCATTGTCCAGCTTTTGCAGGCATGTGAAGTGATGGAAAATACCATGGATTGGGTCAGGCACCCCTTGGTCCTCAAAGTGACATCTTTGTTTTCTAACATTTTAAAGATGTCTTTTGCAGCAGATTTGCCCAATGCAGCGTGTCGTTTGATTTCTTGACTGCTGTTTCCACGGGCATTGATTGTGGATCCAAGTAAAATGAAAACCTTGACAACTTCGATATTTTCTCCATTTACCATGATGTTGCTTATTGGTCCAGTTGTGTGGACTTTTGTTTTCTCTATATTGAGGTGTAATCCATACTGAAGGCTGTGGCCTTTGATCTTCATCAGTAAGTGCTTCAAGTCCTCTTCACTTTCAGCAAGCAAGTGTGTCACCTGCGTATTACAGGTTGTTAATGAGTCTTCCTCCCATCCCGATGCTGGATTCTTCTTCATATAGTCCAGCTTCTTGGAGTATCTGCTCAGCAAACAGGTTGAATAAGCATGGTGAAAGGATACAACCCTGACGCACATGTTTTCTGATTTTAAACTACATACTATCCTCTTGTTCTGTTCGAACGACTGCCTCTTGGTCTATGAACAAGCTCCTCATAAGCACGATTAAGTGTTCTGGAATTCCCCTTCTTTGCAATGTTATCCATAAATTGTTATGATCCACACAGTTGGATGCCTTTGAATAGTCAGTAAAAGCAAGGATGGTGAGACTTCATCTCACATACTTTGGACATGTTATTTGGATGGATCAGTCCTTGGAGGAGGACATCATTCTTGGTAAAGCAGAAAGTCAGCGAAAAATAGAAAAGACCCTCAAGAGAGACAGGTTGACACAGTGACTCCAACAATGGGCTCAGACATAGCTATGATTGTTGAAATGGTACAGGACCAGGCAGTGCTTTGTTCTGCTATACACTGGATTGGCATGAGTCAGAACAGAGTTGACAGCACCTAGCAAAAATAACAGTAACTCCCAACATTTAAGACCCAAATATTTACGTTTGTTGTGATATCTTTTCTAACTCCCACAGACAGATCTAGTTGTTCTCTTCTTTGTGTCTTCAGAGTGCTTTGTGATGTTTCTATTTTATCATTTAAATTACATTATGGTCTATCATATCTCTAATGCCATAAGATTATTAACTTTTCCAGAGAAATAGCCATTATTACTAATATTTAGCATCGTGCCTAGTACATATTAGGAACACAAAAAATCTATACTGAATGAATAACTATCTTTCCTGATTTTCTTAAGATTGGGAAGACCGACTATCTTGATTGAACTCCTATTACATGTAAACTGGGTTGCTTTCATTGTTCTTAACAAAGTTTTCTCTCAGTTAAGCATCTTGAGAATGAGTCTTTGATTCAGCACCAAGTTTGACCAATGACTTGCTCAGTAAATATTTATTAACTAAATAGATGAATGGATGAAACTTCTTTATTAATTGGACTTATGTGATCAGTGCTAAAAAATTCATTGATATGTTTTTGATAAAACTGAATTAACCACATTTAACAGAAATATTAGCTACCATTAAATTTGTTTTAATAGATAAAAACAACACTAAAACCTGACAGCTGAAAATGGCAAGAGATATAAAAAGATACTTCACAAAAATGTAAATACAAATGGATAGTAAAATAATAAACCATTTGATGTCAGTAGAAAGAATAAAAGCAAATTATAATAAGATACATTTTAATAGGGGATCAATTTTAAAAATTATGTTAATACTCAATACTTGCCAAGGGTATATAATTTCCTACAAAATTTAAAAAATATGTAGCAAAATACATTAAGATACTTAGACTTATTTATATCCATTTATCCAGTATTTCTAATTCTAGATTCTATCATAAGAAAATAACCTTAAAAGCAGAAAAAGTTTTGTGCTTAAAATTTGCATTTAATTGAATTTAGGCAACTGTAGAAAAGAGCATCATAAAACCTTGTGCATAAATTATCACCCATTTTATTTTTAGAATAAAATACAATTTATTCTAAGATCTTATCTCCTTAACTCAGTCGTACTTTGAGGTACTCTTTTTCCTCCCTTGAGTCAAACATATTTGTGGAGGCCCATGCTGCTAAAAAACTTAAGAAACTCCCTATTCTTCACCCACATGGTCACTGATGAGATGTTCATTGGCCTAGGCATGTATTCTATTCCGAAGCCATGGCCCTGGTGTTTCTTTTGAACTCTGACCTTCATAAACTTTTTTACTCTTCCCAAGGATTTAGCAATCATAGGTCTATCTTCAGGCATTTATGAGCCTCCCATGTCTGTGGCCCGTCTACTTTCTCAGGGCATTCATAAGAAAAAGGAAATGGGATACAACTATTCATTACTTCTAGGACCCAAGATTACCATTCTCAGTTTCTCAACTCTCTCTAGAATCAGATGATTTTGAAATCTTTCCATACTTGTAGCCCTGTCTCATCTCTGAATCAGTCCAGTTCTTAACACCTAGGAGGAAAAAAAAAAATCTGTGTGTATGTATATGTGTATGTGTATATATATATATATGTGTGTGTGTGTGTATATGTATGTATACATATAGTCACTATTAACTTGGAAGTGACTCGATGGCAACGAGTTTTATATTTATACAGATAGAGACAGAGAGATAATTAGAGACATAATTAAAGATACATATGTAGATACATATATCTATATAAAAAAAAAACAACCCATTGCCATTGAGTAAATCTGGACTCATAGTGACCCTATAGGACACAACAGAACTACCCCATAGGGTCTCCAAGGAGTGGCTGGTGGATTCAAATTGCCGACCTTTTGGTTAACAGCCGAACTCTTAACCACTGTGCCATATATAATTATTTCATGATAGCTGTATAGAAAAATAAGACACTTTTTCAATAATGAGAAGTGAAATGTCAGCAGTGGAAACTGATGATCAATACTGACCACAGAATTTCACCATGGATGTGATTTAGGAGTATCTTCTTTCTTCTTATACTTGGATAACAAGAACACATCTTACTTACACTGAAAATTTATTTCACTTCAATTGTATATTTGTCTGAGGAAGGTTATTGTGGGACATGGGATTGATGGAGAATAGAGGTGGCCATCCCAATCCCCTAAATATACCCCTTCTCCCCCACTGATGATGCAGCTATCATATAATTTTAAAAATCTAGGATGGAAAAGATATTCTGAGGCATGTTTTTGACAAAAAGTAAGTCTTAAAGAACTTGGTACCAAAAACAAAAACAAACCTGTTGCCACAGAGTAGATTCTGACTCATAGTGACCCTCTAGGAAAGAGTAGAATTGCTCCATAGGTTTCTAAGGAGCACTTGGTGGATTTGAACTGCTGACCATTTTGGTTAGCCACTGAACTCTTTAACGACTACACTACCAGGGTTTCCTTACAACCGTACAGATGGAGAAAATTGAAACAATCAAGTCCCCCTCTACTCTAGTCATAGATTCCATAAACATGCATATTTATAAAAGCACCGTAATTTGAAATATGATAGATGAGATATTAGTTCTTATGGGATTTGCCTCTCAGTGGGGTTAGAAAGTCAGTAAACTACTGAACAATGGGATAATCAAAGTAATTTAGATAGTGGCAATATCCATTACAACAAATGTGGGAAATGTGATAGTAACTTAGAGGCTACTCTAGATTGGATGTTAGAGAGCAGGCCTTTCTAAGACAGACTAGGAAGAAGGACATGGCAGTCTACTTCTGAAAGGAATTAGCCAGTGAAAACCTTATGAATAGCAGCAGAACGTTATCTGACATAGTGCTGGAAGATAAGCCCCTCAGGTTGGAAGGCACTCAAAAGACAACTGTGGAAGAACAGCTTCCCCAAAGTAAAGTTGACCTCAATGATGTGAATGGAGTCAAGCATTCAGAACCTTTATTTGCTGATGTGGCATGAGTCAAAATGAGGAGAAACAGTTGCAAAAATCCATTAATAATCAGAACATGAAATGTACAGTATGAACCTAGGAAAATTGGAAATCATCAAAAATAAAATGGAATTCATAAACATCAATGTCCTAGGCATTAGTGAGCTGAAATGGACTGGTATTGCCCATTTTGAATTGGACAATCATACAGTCTACTCTACCGGGAATGGCAGCTTGAAGAGGAATGGCATTGCATTCATCATCAGAAAGAACATTTCAAGATCTATCCTGAAGTACAACACTGTCAGTGATAGGATTATATTCATATACCTATGAGGAAGACCAGTTAATATCCTTATAATTCAAATTTACCCACCAACCACTAAGGCCAAAGATGAAGACATTGAAGATTTTTACCAACTTCTGCAGTCTGAAATTGATCGAACATGCAATCAGGATGCATTGATAATCACTGGTAATTGGAATATGAAAGTTGGAAACAAAGAAGGATCGGTAGTTGGAAAATATGGCCTTGGTGATAGAAACAGTGCTAGAGATCACATGATAAAATTTTGCAAAACCAACGACTTCTTCATGGCAAACACCTTTTTTCACCAACATAAAGGGAGACTATACATGTGGACCTCGCCAGATGGAATACTCAGGAATCAAATTGACTACATCTGTGGAAAGAGATGACAGAAAAGCTCAATATCATCAGTCAGAACAAGGCCGGGGCCAACTGCAGAACAAACCATCAACTGCTCATATGCACATTCAAACTCACACGGAAGAAAATTAGAATAAGTCTACGAGAGCCAAAATACGACCTTAAATATGTCCCTCCTGAATTTAGAGACCATCTCAAGAATAGATTTGATGCATTGAAAACTAATGAAAAACCTGATGAGTTGTGGAATGACATCAGGGACATCATACATGAAGAAAACAAGAGGTCATTAAAAAGACAGAAAAGAAAGACAAGACCAAAACGATGACAGAAGAGACTCCGAAACTTGCTCTTGAACGTCGAGTAGTTAAAACAAATGGAAGAAATGATGAAGTAAAATAATTGAACAGAATATTTCAAAGGGTGCTCAAGAAGACAAAGTAAAGTATTATAATCACAAACAAAAAGACCTGGAGTTAGAAAACCAAAAAAGAAGAACATGCTTGGCATTTATCAAGCTGAAAGAACTAAAGAAAAATATCAGGCCTTGAATTGCAATATTGAAGGATTCTAGGGGGAAAATATTAAATGATGCAGGAAACATCAAAAGAAGATGGAAGAAATACTCAGAGTCACTGTAGCAAAAAGAATTGGTTGACATTCATTCTTTTCAGGAGGTAGCATATGATCAGGAACCTAAGGTACTGAAGGAAGAGGTCCAAGCTGCACTGAAGGCACTGGCGTGAAACAACCTCAGAGAACTGACGGAATATCAGTTGAGATGTTTCAACAAACGGATGCAGCGCTAGAAGTGCTCACTTGCCTATGCCAAGAAATGTGGAAGACAGCTACCTGGCCAACCAACTGGAAGAGATTCATATTTATTCCTATTCCAAAGAAAGTTGATCCAACTGAATGTGGAAAATATCAAATAATATCATTAATATCACACACAAGTAAAATGTTGCTGAAGATCATTCAAAAGAGGCTGCAGCAGTACATCAACAGGGAACTGCCAATAATTCAAGCCAGATTCAGAAGCGGATGTGGAACCAGGGATACCATTGCTGATGTCAGATGGATCCTGGCTGAAAGCATAAAATACCAGAAAGATTTTTACCTGTGTTTTATTGACTACACAAAGGCATTTGACTGTGTAGATCATAACAAATTATGGATAACATTGGGAAGAAGGGGAATTCCAGAACACTTAATTATGCTTGTGAGGAATCTACACGTAAAAACGCAGTCGTTAGAACAGAACAAGGGTATACTATGCGATTTAAAGTTAGGAAAGGTGTGCATCAAGGTTGTATCCTTTCACCATACTTATTCAATCTGTATGCTGAGCAAATAATCTGAGAAGCTGGACTATATGAAGAAGAATATGGCATCAGGATTGGAGAAAGACTCATTAACCACCTGTGATAGGCAGATAACGCAACCTTGCTTGCTGAAAGTAAAGAGGACTTGAAGCACTTATTGATGAAGATCAAAGACTACAGTCTTCAGTGTGGATTACACTTCAACATAAAGGAAACCAAAATCCTCACAACTGGACCAACAAGCAACATCATGATAAGTGGAGAAGGACTGAAGTTGTCAAAGATTTAATTTTACTTGGATCCACAATCAACACCCATGGAAGGAGCAGTCAAGAAATCAAATGACGCATTGCGCTGGGCAAATATGTTGCAGAAGACCTATTTAAAGTGTTAAAAAAGCAAAGATGTTGCCTTGAAGACTAAGGTGCACCTGACCCAAGCCATGGTGTTTTCAGTTGCCTCATATGCATGTGAAAGCCGGACAATGAATAAGGAAGAACGAAGAAGAATCGATGACTTTCAATTATGGTGTTGGTGAAGAATATTGAATATGTCATGGACTGACAAAAGAACGAACAGATCTGTCTTGGAAAAAGTACAGTCAGAATGTTCCTTAGAATCAAGGATGGCAAGACTTCATCTCACATACTTTGGACATGTTACCAGGAGGGATCAGTCACTGGAGAAGGACATCATGCTTGATAAAATAGAGTGTCAATGAAAAAGACGAAGACCCTCAATGATATGGATTTACACAGTGGCTGCAACAATGGTTTCAAGCATAACAACAGCAAAACAACAATTGTGAGAATAGCACAGGACCTGGTAGTGTTTTGTTCTGTTGTACATGAGATAACTGTGAGTTGAAACCGTCTTGATGGCACCTGATAACAACAACATATATATTTCATTCTTACCTACCCAGTAAGTTAGTATGAAGTCAGTATCATATTCTCTTGATCTGGTAGTTTTTAAATCCACTTGCATTTATTTGAATATTTAATGACTATAAACAACTGTTCTTTATGAACTGAAGTAGAATCATTGAAAAGTGAATTACAGACTCCATCACTGATAAACTCCATTACTAGTAAGAATAGAAAGGAACATTTCTGAAATATCTAGATTTTAATGGTAGCTGTTACTTGCTTTCTTTGTGACTATATTAAACTTATACATTGATAAATTGCTTATGAATTACTTTAACTAAAACATACATGGTACTCTATAACTCTCTGCAGCTTGTAATTTCTAACTATCAGAGTAGATCCACCAAAAGAAATTTGGGAATAAAATACTGAATGGTCAGTATGTGTCAATAAGTGGCAATCAGTGTGCTAGGCTTGGCAATAAAAAGATGAATTAGAGATCTTTCTTGATATATAATTGGTTAATGAATTAATAATGGAGATTGAGAAATCATAAAACTTTTTGTAATAACTAAATAAGAGCAATGAATCACATCTGGTAGGAGAAGGTAACTAGTATTGGTTTACTATGGAAGTATTATTGATACAACGCTTTCACTTAGAATATAATCCTTTATCATTATCCCTGAGGAGTGCATTTTAGTGAGGCTTCTGACATCACCAAACATAACACAGGTATAACTGGATAACTGAACAGTGGTTGTACAAACGAGAAATGTTTCTAATTTCTCTCCACTAAGTGCCTTCGACCATGCTGTCCTTCGACCATGCTGTATTCAACTCCCTGTCTGTACTGAGGGCCACACCCTGAACAGATACCATGGTTTTCTAATCACTTAGAGTCACAAGAACAGTCTTACATTATCAATTAAGCTTCGTTGTCAGCTTTAAATAAATTCAGCCTAATTCAGTAAACTATTCAGTCTTACATTCAGTTTAAGTTCTTCTCTCATTGCCAAGGCTCAAGTCTGGAAATTGTCCTTGGTTCAGAATTTGTCATTAAGAAGGAAAGCATGAGTCAATTACTTCACTCACTTTGTTCCTTATTTCCACCCATTCATCCCCAAGCCATATCTTCTGGGTCTTCCAGAATCAAGACTGGAGGAGCATCTGAGAAATGGTATTACATTTGTTGGTTTGTTTGTTTACTGGCGCTGTTTTTGTTCTCTTTTAGCTCTCTGTGCCCTCTGAGTTTACCATGTGTTCCAGTGCAGCCCTCTCTGTGGAATACTATCTCCATGGAACTTCCATACTGCACAGTTCTTTAGGTGACTCCTCAGTCCCTGCCCAGTTTTGTTCATCTCACCATTTCTTACTATTAGTGATCTCCGCCCTGGCAGGGAGCCCTCTTAGTCAGGGACCATCAAGACTGCTTGAGCCTGTTCATCTTTTGTAGTATCCAACTGTCCCATGGGAAACTACTGAAGCTTTTCTGTACCACACCCAGAAAAGGTAGCCTAACTCTTGCTGTACTCTTTCTAGTCAAATACCTACCTTGAGAAAGCTCCAGGAGAGAAGCTCCCAAACTCCAAAGGATAGAAGAGAAACTCCTAAGAACTTTTTTATGACACTACTCAGGAGGCAGCATGGGTGGGCAAATGAACAAATGCAGTTCAGCAAGCATTCATTCAGGGCTAGCAATATTAGTTCCCCACTTGGAGGCATCCTTAACTTCAAACAGTGCTTCTTTTTGGAATACAACAATCATTTAGAGGGATGACATTCACTGGCTCTCCCCCAGGTATGGATTGGGATGGAAAATGTCCTACCATGCCTCACTTTCTGCCAACTTCCCTCTTCAACAAACTTAAGACTTCTGCTTTTATGCGGTGGAAGAAATGGTGGGGATGACAACAGAAAAACCAATCTGACTACTTCTTAGAAAACTTAAGAGTGGGGTGTCTGACAGCTTTTTGGCTGCTATGTTTAGATTGTGGAGATACTTACTACTTGTTGTCCTCAGCTATGGGGCTTTAGCCAAAATTCCAAGATACAAGAAAGGTCCCATTCAACATATTATGACACATGGTCTTTGAATGTTTCAGAGAAGCACAAAGAAAAAAATTAAAATCACCTGTAATTTCTGCATTGCTCAAGTTTTCATGTCAATGCCTATAATCCATTTTGACTACACATAAAATAAATATGTGTAAATACACATACATAGATATGCATATATATATGCATTAGGAATAGTATTTTATAGTTTTAATCCTTGCCTTTATATTTATATTTGAAGATAACTTATCGTTCTTATATAGAATAATTTTCAATTTTATTTTAAAATTAAAAAAAAATCACAAACACTTATATTGTGTCTGGTATTTCCTTCTATATGTAATGCTTTGATGAACATCTTTGCTCATTCATTCATTAAATACATTTGGGGAGTCACTATGTGCCAGGCACTGTGCTAGGTACTGGGGATACATCAGGGAACAAAACAAACACAGCATGGCTTATGTGAGCTGAAAATCTAATGAAGACAAAGGTGAAAGAGGACATATTTGGGGGTGATGGATATGTTCACTATCTTGATTGTGGTTATATAGTTTCATGGGTCTATACATACGTCAAAACAACAAATTGTTCACTTTAAATATGTACAGTTTATTTGTATATCACTTATACCTCTATAAAGCTGTTAAACAAAAAGCAGAAACATATCTGATGGAAGAATACAATTTTTGATAAGTATATTTAAACAAGATGAGCATTTCGAAGTTTAAGTACAGGATAACATGGGAGCATATAACAGGGTGTTCTGATCTGGTTTTGGAGAGAATGTCAGAGAATGCTTCCCTGACATTGGAAATGGGAATGAAAGGTGAATGGGAGTTAGGTAATAAGATGGGTAAAACAAGGAGCAGGTGGAGGAGGCACTCCAGACAACCAGCAAAACCAAACACATTGCCGTTGAGTCGATTCCGACTCACAGAAAATTGTGAAAGAAGACCATGGCAAGATCAATGCCTAGAATAAGGGGATGGTGGCTGTGATTAGAGGGACAGGCATAGATAGTGAGACATGAAGTAGAAAAATCAGGCAGAGTCCATATTTTACAAGAAAAATTTCTTGAGTAACATTAAAAATTGTAGATTATATCCTAAGGGCAAAGGGTGTTAAACAAGTGAGAATAGTTAATTTGTGTGTGTGTGTGTGTAAACATCACTGTGTCTGTCATGTGGGAAATGGCTCGTATATGGGGGAGGGGCAGAACATAGGTCATAAGACCATCATTGTTTAGTCAAGTCCATGATTGTGACTAGAACTAGAGCAGGGTCATTGATGTTTGCCAGAGTAGGCTTTTATGATACAGACTTGCTCAGGATTTGTGATTATTATACACAATAAGGAGAAAGTAGAATAAGTCCATTATGGTTCCCAAGTTTTAGGTGAGAAAATCTGGGTAGGCTGTTGTCTGTCTTCCTGAGATTGGTAATACTGGAAATAAAGTAAACTTAAGGAAAAGAAAGTAGTTCAGTATTAAATTTTGGATGCCTTTGTGAAAATTGAGCAGGCTGCTCAAGTAAGCAAGTGTATATACTTGGCACCCAGCAGAGATAGGCTAGACATTTGCTTTTGAGAGATACCAGAGTAAGTATGATTGCTTAGGAAGTAAGAAATAGTGTGGTTTTAGACTGGGTTCTGAGTAACTCTAACATTTATTATTTCGGTAGAAAGGGAGAAGTCAGCAAAGGAAACTAAGAAAAATGGGCCAAAAATGTAATAAGAAAAGTAATGGTATCTTAGAAGCCAAGGGGTTGCTACTGACAATTCAGATAAAAGGAAGTCTGGAAAGTGTCCACCATGTGACTTAGTGCACGAAGGTCTATATTAGTTTCCTAGGGTTGCTGTAACAAATTACCACAAACTTGGCTTAAAACAACACAAATTTATTCTTTTATAGTTCTGAAGGCTAGAAGTCCAAAATTACATCCAGTGGCCTAAAATAAAGGTGTCAGCAGAGCTGGTTCCTTTTGTAGACCCTAGACTGGACAGCCCTGGTGGAACAATGATTAAGAGCTCCGTTGCTAACTGAAAGGTTGGCAGGTTCAAATCCACCCAGTGGCTCCATGGGAGAAAGATCTGGAAATCTGCTTCCATAAAGATTACAGCCAAGAAAACCCTATGTGGCAGTTCTACTTTGTCACATGGAGTCACTATGAGTCAGAATCAACTTGATGGCATCCAGTAACAACAAGAAGATGGGACAGCACCTAACAACAACAACAACAGGGTAGAATCCATTTCCTTGCCTTTTCTAACTTCTGGAGGCTGACTGCATTCCTTGACTCATGACCCTTCCTGGAACCATTCCAAATTCTGTCTTCTATCATCATATCTCCTACTACTTTTCTGTAGTAGTAATTTCCTCTACCTCCCTCTTAAAAGGACACTTGTGGTTACATCAGTGGCCCATCTGCATAATCTAATGTAATTTCCCAACTCAAGATCCTTAATTTAATCACATATGAAAAGTCTCTTTTGCCGTATAAGGTAACATATTCAGAGTCCAGAGATTAGGACATGGACATCTTAAAAAACCCATTGCAGTCGAGTCAATTCTGACTCATAGCGACTCTATAAGATGGAGTAGAACTGCCCCATAGGGTTTTCAAGGATTGGCTGATGGATTTGAACTGCCAACCTTTTGGTTAGCAGCCAAATGCTTAACCACTGCACCACCAGGGCTCCATGGACATCTTAGGAGGCCATTATTCAGCCTAGCACAGAGATCATTGTAAAAATAATATAAAATTAATTTTTTGAAGTTATAGGTATACATTTCAAGTTAAAGAGGGTTGAGGAGTGAATGAATGGTAAGAAAAATAGAGAAAGCAAGTGTAAATAATCTTGTAAAAAAATTGTTGTAAGTGGAGAGGAGAGAGATAAATTAGAAGACAGAAGACAAAGTGGGGTTAGGGGAGGGTTTTTTAAAATTTTAGTGGGAGACATTGAGCATATTTAAATGCCAAAGGGAAAAATCTAGAGAGCAGCAGAGGGAGAAGATAGAAGAAAGAAAAGGGATAATAGGTGTGCAAGATTTCTGAGAAAGCCAAAGTGCAATGGTGAAGGGCCATATAGGACTGAGCTTCTCACTGACTCAAAGCACTTCTGAAACGATTTGAGGATAAAAAGCAATAATTGTGGTATACAGTTTCTTTCTTTTTTGCAATTTAGCCTCAGTTTTTAAAAGACATTGCATAGCTGTTTCTTTAGTTTGTGGTTTGTATTTTTATTAAAATTATTACACTTTTTTTTCTCTCTCTCCCAAAGAAAATATTTAAAACCCCAAACTGTGTTTCCTAGAAGTTGAAAGTGAACAACGAAATTCCTGCTGGAGACTGTTGTAGTTTTGACCATCTGCATGACTGATTACCTTCATATTTGGAATTCTAGCTTTGTTTTAACTTTGCATTGGTTTGGATTTTTTGTCAGACTTTAGTAACCTGTACTATCAAGTGAACTACAGTGACTACATTATTGTTCCCAAAGGTTCACCCTTAACATCACATCACGATTTTTTTCCCCCTCTTCCCATTTTTCTATACACCCTGAATACAACTTATCATGGCTTCCACTGGGGGCTCCAAGTAGAGCATCCCCAAGGTTTCCTACAATTAGTGCCCACCATGCCTGCACATTATGTAAATTAGAGCCCAGAGGTACGTGTGTGCGTCTATGAATGAATGAATGTATGAGTGAATGTGAGCATGTGAATGTGTGAATGATGTATGTCTAAATACGTGTGTGAACGTCAGCGTGTGGATGTGTGTGTGAGAGTAATGTGTGTGTGAATGTAAGTGTATCAACGTGTTTGTGAGTGACTGTGTGAATGTGTGTGTGAATGATGTATGTGAGTGAATGTGTCTGTGTGAATGTATGTGAATATGAATGTGAGTAAATGTGAGTGTGTGAATGTCTGAGTGTGTGTTAATGAAATATGTGTGTATGTATGTGTGTTCATACAGAGAGGATAATTGCAGGATTTTAGTAATAATTTCCAAATTAGGACCTTCCTTACCAGGTTTAGAAACCCTCGTGACGTAGTGGCTAAGAGCTACAACTGCTAACCAAAAGGTCGGCAGTTCAAATCCACCAGGTGCTTCTTGGAAACTCCATGGGGCAGTTCTACTCTGTCCTATCGGGTCACTATGAGTCGGAATTGACTCAACAGCAATGGTTTTTTTTTTTTTTTTTTTTTTTTTTTACCAGGTTTAGTGTAGTAATAAAATTTTCAAGTTTATAATTCTATTTAACACATTTAGTGGGCATTTATTTTTTGAAAGACACAGCACTAGGGTTTGATAGGGAAAACAGTTTCTGTTCTTGAAAAGTAAAAAAATCTATTGGGAGTGTGATGGGAAAATGAAGTGGGGAAAGCCCAGTATCCAACACACAGGGAATGTGATAGCGGCGAAGGGCCTGCTGTAGATGAGGTCTTCAGGCACAACCTCTCTGAGGAGGTTTTAAAGCTAAGCCCTGAAAGTCAGAGTTATCTAAATAGAATGCTAGACTGAACATTTCATGGCATTAAGGATATTAGAAAACGGTGTGGATTTGCAGAGAAGATAGCAATCTAATTTGGTTGTGGGGGTTCAGAAATGGCTTCAGATGAGACATGGCATTTGAGAAGGTTGTGACAGAGGTAAGCAGGAAAAGCGGTTGGAGGTGTGAGTGGAGTTGTGGGAACAGCCTAAGTGATGCAGAGGAACAATGGGGCAAGCCCCAGAAACAGGAAGTAGCTTATCTTGGTTAGAGCTAGGGTAGAATTTTGTCAAGTAAAGTTGAAAAAGTATAGGAGGTCATATTGTGGAAGATCTTAAACGTTTATCTGGGGAATCAGTATTTAAAAGTGTTCAAATACAGCAGCATTTAAAGCAGAGAGAAAGAGAATGATGTAGTTAAAGCTATGATAATGACAGATGCATTTGTCCAAAGCTACTATGTGCCAAGTGGTTTACATACATTATCTCTTTTTAAATACACCTCAGAAAGCCCAAGAAGTATATGATTATAGAGTTTAACTGATGCTCAGCTCTGTTAAGTAATCTGCCAGTCACAAAGCTAGAAAAAATTCTAACTGAGGTCTGAGAAATGCCTGGAAGCAGGAAGGTCAGTTAAGAGCCCCGTAGAAACGGTTGAGCTGTAAGAATAAGTGGACATAGATTTGGGTAGTGGCCAAGGGCCTAGAAAAGAGGTGATGGAGTCAGAGACAGTTTGAATGTAAAGCCTACAAGATTTGGGATCTCTTTTGATCTGAGGGTGGGAGGAGGAAGAATAAATTAAAAGAATAAAATTTTTTTCAAGGATAAAAAGTGCCATGGTTGTGATTTTCAATTTTAAAATCTTTGATATTTTTACAATTATTGTTTTCATCTTTTTAAAAGAAATGTATGCTTAGTAGATGAAAATTGAAAAATACTCACTAGTAGAAGAGACGAAAAATTTTCCTACTTTTCTAACACCCAATGATAGCCACTGTTAATACTTAGGGATATTCATGAACTTAGAAAAAAAAAGATTTGGATATATGTTTGAAGGATTCTTTGAAAAACATTTTAACATGGCTGTTATTATACTATAGGTAGAATTTTATAGCCTGACTTTTACATTTTCCATGGAATTAGCATTGCTTTTTCATTCACTGTGTGCGTATATATATTATATATACATATATAAACCAAACCAGTCAACACAGAGTCGATTCTGAGTCATAGTCATCATATAGGACAGAGTAGAACTGCCCCATGGGGTTTCCTAGGAGCAGCTGGTGGATTTGAACTGCTGACCTCCGGACAGGAGCCACCCATTTTGTCTCGTGTATCTGCTTGAACTAAGAAGCACATTTTTCATGAGTATTATGTTTTATAGTCCAGTCTAATGTTTGTCTGAAGAGCGGTCTTTGGGAACAGTTTTAGTTCTGGGTTAACATAGTGTCTGGGGACCATGGCTTCGGAGGTTCCTCCAGTCTCAGTCAGACCATTAAGTCTGGTCTTTTTATGTGAATTTGAGTTGTGTTTCACACTTTTCTCCTGCTCCCTCAGGGACTTTCTCTCGTCTCCCTTTCAGGGCAGTCATTGGTGGTAGCCAGGTACCATCTAGTTCTTCTGGTCTCGGGCTAACAATGGAGTCACTGGTTTGTGTGGCCCGTTTGTTTCTTGGGCTAATATTTTCCTTGTGTCTTTGGTGTTCTTCATTCTTCTTTGCTCCAAGTGGGTTGGGACCAACTGATGTATGTTAGTTGGTCACTCCCAAGCTTTTAATACTCTAGACGCCACTCACCAAAGTGGAATGCAGAATATTTTCTTAATAAACTTTGTTATGCTGATTGACCTAGATGTCCCCCAAAACCACGGTCCCTAGACCTCAGCCCCAGCTACTCTGTCCCTCGAAGTTTTTGGTTGTGTTCAGGAAACTGTTTAGCTTTTGGTTTAGTCCAGTTGTGCTGAATTCCCCCATATTGTGTGTTGTCCTTCCTTTCACCTACGATGATTCTTGTCTACTATCTAGTTAGCGAATTCCGCTTTCCACACCTCGCCACCCTCATAACCATAAAAGAATGTTTTCCTCTGTGTTTAAACCTTTTCTCAAGTTCTTATAATAGTGGTCTCATACAATATTTATCCTTTTGGACTGACTAATTTCACTCATCATAATGCCCTCCAGGGTCATCCATATTGTCAGATGTTTTGCAGATTCTTCATTGTTCTTTATCGTTGCATGGTATTCCATTCTGCGAAAATACCATAATTTGTTTTTTCATTAGACTGTTGATGGGCACCTAGGTTGTTTCCATCTTTTTGCTATTGTGACCAGTGCTGCAATGAACATGAGTGTGCACATATCTATTTGTGTGATGGCTCTTATTTCTCTAGGATATATTCCAAGGAGGGGGATTGCTGGATCGTATGGTACTTCTATTTCTAGCTTTATAAGGAAGTGCCAAATTGATTTCAAAAGTGGTTGTACCATTTTACATTCCTACCAACAGTGTATAAGTGTTCCAGCCTCTCCACAACCTCTCCAACATTTATTATTTTGTGTTTTGTGGATTATTGCTAGTTTTGTTGGGGTGAGATGGTATCTCATTATAGTTTTGATTTGCATTTCTCTGATGGCTAATGATTGTGAGCATTTCCTCATGTATCTGTTAGCTGCCTGAATGCCTTCTTTGGTGAAGCGTCTGTTCATATCCTTTGCCCATTTTTTAAATTGGTTTATTTGTCTTTTTGTTGCTGAGGTTTTACAGTATCTTTCAGATTTTAGAGATTAGACCCTTGTTGGATATGTCATAGCCAAAAATTTTTTCCCAGTCTGTAGGTTGTTTTTTTGACTCTTTTGGTGAAGCCTTTTAATGAGCATTAAGTGTTTGATTTTTAGAAACTCCCAGTTATCTGGTTTCTCTTCTGGCATTTATGCATTGTTGGCTATGTTTTGTATTCTGTTTATGCCATGTATTAGGGCTCCTAGCATTGTCCTTATTTTTTCTTTCATCATATTTATCATTTTAGATTTTATATTTAGGTCTTTGATCCATTTTGAGTTCATTTTTTGTACATAGCGTGAGGTATGGATCTTGTTTAATTTTTTTGCAGATGGATATCCAGTTATGCCAGCAGCATTTTTTAAAGAGACTGTCTTTTCCCCATTTAACTGACTCTGGGCCTTTGTCAAATATCAGCTGCTCATAGGTGGATAAATTTGTGTCTGGATTCTCAATTCTGTTCCACTGGTCTATATATCTGTTGTTGTACCAGTACCAGGCTGTTTTGATTACGATGGCTGTATAATAGGTTCTAAAATCAGATAGTGTGAGCCTCCCACCTTGTTCTTCTTCAGTAATGCTTTACTTATTTGGGACCTCTTCCCTTTGCATATAAAGTTGGTGATTTGTTTCTCTATCTCATTAAAAAATGCTGTTGGAATGTGGTTTAGGATTGCATTGTATCTGTAGATCGTTTTGGGTGACATTTTCACAATATTGAGTCTTCCTATCCATGAGCATGGTATGTTTTTCCACTTATGTAAGTCTCCCTTGGTTTCTTTCAGTAGTGTCTTGTCATTTTCTTTGTATAGGTCTTTACCTGTCTGGTTAGATTTATTCCTAAGTATTTTATCTTCTTGAGGGGTATTGTAAATGGCATTGATTTGGTGATTTCCTTTTTAAAGTTCTCCTTGTTGGTGTAGAGGAATCCAACTGATTTTTGTATGTTTAGCTTGCATCCTGCAGAAATCTTTGCTGAAATCTTCTACTAGTTCCAGTAGTTTTCTTGTGGATTTTTTAGGGTTTTTGTGTATAAGATAATATCATCTGCAAATAGGGATACTTTACGTCTTCCTTACCATTTTGGATATACTTTATTACTTTTTCTGGCCTTATTGCTCTGGCTAGGACTGTGAGCACAATGTTAAATAAGAGTGGTGATAAAGAGCATCGTTGTCTGGTTCCCATTCTCAAGGGGAATGCTTTCAGACCCTCTCCATTTAGGATGATGTTGGCTGTTGGCTTTGCATGAATGTCCTTTATTATGTTGAGGAATTTCCCTTCTATTCCTATTTTGCTGAGAGTTTTTACTACGAATGGGTGTTGGACTTTGTCAAATGCCTTTTCTGCATCGATTGATAAGATCATGTGGTTCTTATCTTTTATTTTATTTATGCGATGGATTATAGTGATTGTTTTTCTAATGTTGAACCAACCCTGCATACTTGGTATGAATCCCACTTGGTCATGATGAATTTTTTTTGTGTGTGTGTGTGTTGCTGAAGTCTATTAGCTAGAATTTTGTTGAAGATTTTTGCATCTATGTTCACAAAGGACATTGGTCCGTAATTTTCTTTTTTTGTGGTGTCTTTACATGATTTTGGTATCAGGGTTATGCTGGCTTCATAGAATGAATTCCGGAGTATTCCATCCTTTTCTATGCTCTGAAATACCTTTAGTAGTACTGATGTTAACTTTTTTCTGAAAGTTTGGTAGAATTCTCCAGGGAAGCCATCAGGACCAGGACGTTCTTGGTTGGGAGTTTTTATTACCTCTTCAATCTCTTCTTTTTTTATAGGTTTATTTAGTTTCTCTACCTTGTTTTGTGTTAGTTTAGGTAGGTAGTGTTTCTAGAAATTTGTCCATTTCCTCAAGGTTTTCAAATATGTTGGAGTACAATTTTTCATAATATTCTGTTATGATTCTTTTAATTTCAGTTGGGTTCGTTGCGATACCACTCAGCTCATTTCTTATTTGGATTATTTGCTTCCTCTCATCGATGGATAATCGATTTTGTTGACCTTTTCAAAGAACCAGCTTTTGATCTCCTTGACTCTTTCAATTGTTTTTCTATTCTCTGTTACATTTTATTCTGCTCTAATTTTTATTATTTCCTTTCTTCTGGTGCCCAAGGACTTCTTTTGCTACTCTCTATTTGTTCGAGTTATAAGGTTAATGTTTTTATTTTGGCCCTTTCTTCTTTTTGGATACGTGCATTTATTGCTGGAAATTGACCTCTGAGCACTGCTTTTGCTGTGTGCCAAAGGTTCTGTTAGGATGTATTTTCATTCTTATTTGATTCTATGAACTTCTTTATTCTGTCTTTGATTTCTTCTATAATTTGGTAGTTTTTGAGCAAGGTATTGTTCAATTTCCATGTGTTTGATTTTTTTTTTCCTTATTTTTTCTGTTACTGATTTCTACTTTTATGGCTTTATGATCAGAAAAGATGCTTTGTAATATTTCAATGTTTTTGATTCTGTTAAGGCTTGTTTGTCACCTAATATGTGGTTTATTCTGGAGAATGTCCCATGTGCGTTGGAAAAGAAAGTATACTTGCCTTCTGTTGGGTGGAGTGTTCTTTAGATGTCTATGAGATCAAGTTGATTGATTGTGGCAGTTAGATCTTCCATGTCTTTATTGAGCTTTTTCTGGATATTCTGGCCTTCACTGAAAGTGGTGTTTTGAAGTCTCCTACTACTATTGTGGAACTATCTATTTCTCTTTTCAGTGCTGTTAGAGTTTGTTTTATGTATTTTGGAGCCCTGTCATTGGTTGCATAAATATTTATTATGGTTATGTCCCCCTGGTTTATTGACACTTTAATCATTATATAGTGTTCTTCCTTATGCTTTGTAGTGGATTTTGCTTTAAAGTCTAATTGTCAGAGATTAATATTGCCACTCCTGTTCTTTTTTGACTATTTGCTTGATATATTTTTTTCCATCCTTTGAGTTTTAGTTTGTTTGTGTCTTTGAGTCTAAGGTATGTCTCTTTTAGGCAGCATATAGATGGATCGTGTCTTTTTAATCCATTCTGCACTCTCTGTATCTTTATTGGTGCATTTAGTCCATTCACATTCAGTGACATTATTGATAGATATGAGTTTATGCCTGCCATTTTGATGTTTTTTTGTGTGTGTGCTGTTGACAGTTTCTTTGTTCCATTTAATTTTCTGTGCTGGGTTGTTTTCCTTTATGTATTCTCTTTTCATCTTTTTGATTGTTGTTGATTTTGTATTTGCTGAATCTTTATGTTTTTCTTCTTTTTTTATTTTGATGGGTAGATTTGTTAGTTTCCTTTGTGGTTACCTTAAAATTTACTTCTATTTTTCTGAGTTTAAACCAATCTTTTATTTCTTGATATTGCCTTAACTTCCTCTCCATATGAAAGTTCTCTGACTACACTATTTAGTCCTTCTTTTTTGTTTTAATGTTTTCATCTTTTACGTAATTGGTGTCTCTGTTTCCCTATTTTCAGTATTTTAGCTTTGATTTATTTTTGTGACTTACCTACTTGTGTTGATATCTGATTGTTCTGCCCTCTGTTCTAGTCTTGGGTTGTTATCTGATATTACTGATTCTCTAGTCAGAGGACTCCTTTTAGTATTTCTTGTAATTTTGGTTTGACTTTACAAATTCCCTTAACTTCCATTTATCTCGCTGGAAATGACCTAATTTCACCTTCATATTTGAGAGATAGTTTTGCTAGATATATAATTCTTGGATGGCAATTTTTTTTTTTCCTTAAGGCTTTATATATGTCATCCCATTGACTTTTTGCCTGCACGGTTTCTGCTGAGTAGTCAGAGCTTAGTCATATTGACTCTCCTTTGTTGGTGACTTTTTGTTTGTCCCTAGTGGCTCTCAAGATTCTATCTTTATCTGTGGTTTTGGCAAGTTTGATTATAATGTCTTCATGACTTTCTTTTGGGATCTACCCTGTGTGGGGTTCAGTGATGAGCTTCTTGGGTAGATATCTTCTCATCTTTCATGATATCAAGGAAGCTTTCTTCCAGCAAATCTTCGACAATTCTCTCTGTATTTTCTGTTATCCTCCCCCTATTCTGGTACTCCAATCACTCATAGGTTATTCCTCTTGATAGAGTCTCATATAATTGTTAGGATTTCTTCATTTTTTTAAATTCTTTTATCAGATTTTTCTTCAAGTAAATTGGTGTCAAGTGGTTTCTCTTCAATCTCACTAATTCTGACTTCCATTGCCTCAGTTCTCCTCATATGCCTTTCTATTGAGTTTCCTAATTCTGGAATTTTATTGTTAATCTTTTAGATTTCTATTTGCTGTCTGTCTATGGATTCTAGTAGCCTGTTAAATTTGTCATTTTGCTCTTGTACAGCTCTCCTAAATTCCTCTATTGCTTTGTCTGTGTGTTCCTTGGCTTGGTCTGAGTTTTGTCTGATCTCCTTCCTGATATCTTGAAGAGCTCTGTATATTAATCTTTTGAATTCTATCTCCAGTAAATCCAAGACCCTCTCTTCCTCCAGGAAGTTGTCATGTTCTTTGTTTTGGTCACTGGCTGAAGCCATCACAATCTGCCTGTTTATGTAATTTGATATTGACTGTTATCTCTGAATCATCAATGGGTTATATTTGTTTATTTTATGTTTGCTTAATGTGTCGTAGTGTCTTGTTTCTTTTGATATGCCCAAAAGCTGGGTGTGTGAGCTACTTTGATTATTGGCATCTTTGAAGCTCTCATGCCCTGTCACCAGGTGGTTAGAGCTGCTACTAGGTATATGAACCAGGAAGTCCATTTACTTTTCTTGTGTGGATTCAGCTCAGGTGTCCAGATCATCTTTCACTAAGGGTGTGGTGCAGGCTTTCACATACTGTCCTAGATGAGCAGGGCTACATAGGGATGATTGGAGCAAGCACAGATATCTGGCTACAGTAGGTGGTTATGTGCTGAGCAAGTAGGGGGCTAATGGCTACCCCTGAGTGCCTAGGTAGAAGGCGTGTCCCTGTCCTCTAGAGTGCACAGGTGGGTGGGTTCTGCAGCTGGACTTTGGGCACCCAGTGCTGTTGGCTGTAAGGACTGGGAGGCACCACTTATTCTCAGACCCCTATCGTTGGTGGCTAGTTGTAGTTGGTGAAGCCACCAATCCTCAGGCCCCTGATGTGGGTTGGTGAGGACCCTGCTTAATGGGCAGGGTGGTGTCAAATGTCACAAATCTGCTACTCTCCCTTAGCTGTTGCAGTTGAAAATAGGCTTCAGGTATATATCCTGCTGTACTATGCTAATGAGGGCCTACGCTGTTGAATGGGCCCATACAGGTCTAGGCAGGGGTGAAAGGCATTCGAAGTCTGTGGACCCTTTATGCCTGTGCCTAGGCAAAGGGGCAGTGCCTGCTCTGAGTTCCCGGCTTAGGGGGCATGGCAACTTTTTAAAGCTGTGAGACTGGTTTGGGTGTGGTTAGCCCTGAGGTCCTCGCTTAGGGGAGCTGGCAGTTTCCTTCTTTGTTTCTTCGTTTATTTTTTCCTTCCCCAAAGCCAGGAGATTGGCTCAGGCACAAAGCGTCCCACTTTTGGCCCAGGGGGCACGGCAACCACTGAACATTGTGGGATCGGCACTGGAGCAGAGCGGGGAGGGGGTGGGTGAGTAGAAGAGAGGCACTTCCCAGAGGGAAGGTTATTTTGATCCCGAGCAGTAGGTTAGACACTTGCACTTAACATTCACAGATCTAGTGCCACTTCCGCCTGGCTCTGGAGGCTCGTGCAGACTCTCCACTGCTCAAATTCTTCCAATGTGGTAAAAATGCATCTCAAGGGCTACTGCTTGCCTTAGCCCACATGTGCCAAATGGTTCAGCATGCAGGGTGCCAGCTAGGTCAGTGCTGGCACTTCTTTACTGCTTCTGAACTGTCTCTCTCTCCCCCTGCCGCTCAGTCCAATTCTTCAACTTTGTCTTTGATGTTCAGGGCTCCTACATTGTCATATATAATTGATTCACTTGTTTTTTTGGGTCTTCGTTGTAAGAGGGACCACAGGAAGCATCTGACTATTCCACCATCTTGGCCCCCTGATACATTTTTTAAGGTTAGTTTTTATGTGAAAACTTTTCTCCATTCCAGATTGGATCCTTAGGATAGATTCTCAGAAAGAGAATTATCAAATCAAAGGGTAGCCATTTGAAAATTCATAATACATACTGCCAAAATGCTTGTCAAAGGGTTTTTCCACTTAAAATTCATTCTAACAATTTTTTAGGAGCATATTTCACTATACTCTCAAAAGCAGTGGGTATTATATTTGTAATGAGATGTTAACAAGGAAATATAGGTTTGCATTTAAAAAAAAAAAAATACCAGTGAGATATAAGGTAGATCATTCTGCAGAATTTGTAAGGAATAGGTTGCCAAGACCTGGTTAGATGATTCTTAAGACTCTTACTTCCTTAGAAATGAAAAAAAAAAAAAATGTTGAGCAAGTAGATGGAGAGAAGGTTGTTAAAAGGATTCTGAGAGAAGGCTACTGCTGTGCTGTGTATCTGACACATCTTCCCGATAGGATGAAGCTGGGGTGCTTGTCCCTCATTTCAAATCTTGTGAAATAAACTTCTCCAGTACCAGTGGAAAACTCTGTGATGAGTCTGGTTCTGTTGGAGGATTAAGTAGACTGAAGTCTGATTCCTCCCTAAGATACCTCAAGGTTGAGAAATGGGCTAGGTATTGACAAGTGATTGCTTCTCTCTCCAAGTTTCTTATGGAAACTAGACAGGAGTCACTTGAGAGAGAGTGGACTGGGGTGGTTTTGAGTCAGTACCCCTGGACAGGTGTACAGACTTCATCAGAGAGAACCTGTAATTGTGGTTAGATTCCTTGGGTGATGGGAGGAGTAGGGCCACAAGTGCAGAGAGATGCATTTCTGCAGCTCATGGTTTTGCAGGAGGGAGATACCCAACCTCAGCACAGGTCTCTCAAGCACCCAAATGTGCTGCCAAGAGAGAGACCGAGATTTAAACATTTGCCAGGATCAGAGAGCCAGCCAAGAAAAGAAAGCATTTTTTACTTATTAGACAGTATTTTTGGTAACCTCTTGCCTTTTTTCTCTCCAATCAACAGTTTGAGGCATGCCCTTTTCATCCAGGGGCAGGGTAAGAACTTGTTCCACTAAATAAATTTACAGGGACATTGAGAGATAAAATACAAGGAGAGGAGGAGAGTTCTGCAGCTTTGTTTTCACTTGTACTTCTTTGATAGTTTGTGAGTTTTAAAATTTGAACTGGTTGGTCAGCAAGTCATATTTCTATTTTAAGAATTAATAAAAATAATAATAAATTTGCATGGCAAACCCTTGTTTGTATTCACACCTAAAATATCTAATATAAAATCATTACACTATTTGATTAACATATAGTTTCCTTATATACAATAAAGTTACATCTCATCCTAGCTATTGCAAAAATAACAAATTCCTATTTAGAAGAGTATGCAGCAGTGTAAGGAGTTTGAGGCAATATAAGATTAGGCAGCGTAGGATATCGAAAAGCGCACCAAGATTTATCATCAGAAGAACACTGGTAAGTTCCAACTTTGCCTATTACTGATTATGTGACATTGGAAGAATAATTTAACCTCCAAAGCTCAAGTATTAAATATATGAAAATATGCGGAACTGTTGTATAGTATAAAAGGAGGTGGTATATGTGAGGCAAAATGGAATTTATTTTCCCTTAGCTTCCTATTCCCATCCTCCTTCTACATTTCCACCTCACTCTCACCCCGATTTGTAGGGAGGGATGTCTTTGGTAAGATAAAGACACAGAACTTGTGAGCCTAATAGCATCAAAACTATTCTAAAATAGACAGCCAACAAGAGCAAGAGAAAAAAATTGTTGATGTTTCCTTCTGAAGCACCTCAATAAGGTTAGCTAGGGAAAATATTTCAAGTTTTAGAAAAGTCCCCCAAATATTACACATTATCAGTAAGAAAAATAAACAGTGATTTTCTAAACTCTAACACACTCTCTTTCTCCTCCCCTCCACCTACCACATGCAACGCAATGTGGAAGTAATAATTATTTCTTCAGCAGTAAAAATTACTTTTGCCTTTTATTCCCACAGTGTCTTAAACACAAGCTTCTCTTTCATGTTATAGCCAGAAGGGTTAGCTTGTTAAAAACTTGCCCCACTATCCTCCAAAGTGCCATTCTGTCATCTACTCATGCAAGTCTCATTAATGACAAAGACCTGGGTCTAAAGGAGTGTGTAAAACCCCAGAGAGTGTAAAAATTCAAAGTGTTACTGAGGCTAAACCATCTTAACTATAGGTGAGCCTTCTGGGTCATGGTGGATTTACCCCAGTGAAATGAAGTATAGAATTTTCCACGTGTCTGGGCCTCCTGTGCAATGCCAAAATGCAGAGCTTTAGATCACCTCCCCCATACTGAATACAAATCACCCAATAAAGCAAATATAAGCTCTCCAGAGCTATCATATAAATTGTTTAGCTCCATTCAAAAAATAAGTATCAAGTCAGTATAGTAGTGAAGTTAAATATCTACATTTACAAAGAATTAAAAATAATTGCTTAAAGTCAAATTACAAATTAATTCCTTTCCATGTTTCTTCAAAAGCTAGTTCATAAAATTAAAAGTTCATCATCAAAAGCCATGTATATGCCCATTTTCTTTATGTAACTTTCATATGTATGTAGCTTTTATTAATGTATTTTACAGGGGTGAGGATTTTAAAGAAAATATTCCTGTTAACTTAGATATTGCACAACTATCAGAGACTGCTTTTTGAGACCCTTGATTAAAACAATACTTCCAGGTTTGAGGAGTTTTATACTCTACTGGAGAGCTGAACAAAAACCCTGTAATTTAGTTATGCAACATTACTCAGTTTAACTGGCACTTTATGTTCTCCCTCATTCAAACACGAGTGGTAAAAGAACATTCCTCATCCATCGGAGGACACAGACTCTATTTTGTTAGGATAGTCATCTTGTTATGTCCTATTCAGCTCAGCCCCATTAAGCTTTTGGGCCTGGAATTGCTGCCTGCTGCCAGGATTAATATCTCAGTATTTTTTCCCCCATAGTTTATGGTTATTTTTCAAGAATTAAATGATCATTCAGAAAGTTGCTTCAGTTTATGAGCTGTTAAACCTATGGTAGATCTGATACAGAGAAAGTGAAAGCATAAAAGTTATGAGTAGTAACTTTCCTTTGCAGACATTAGCTGCTCCATTTTTTCTTTCTTTTTTTTTGAGTATGAAGATCCACATTCCTTCTTAACCCTTCATCTGTGTGATCCCACACCACATAATAGGAACTGAGCTTCCCCAGGTAGTAAAGAGATGCAGATCCAGTAACCACCAGTATCTCCTCCTTTAATAGCGCTGTCTTCCATAAATGTTAACTTTCTTTTTCTCTCCACCATTATATTTATTCTACAAGTGAGGTAAACTATGGTATGCAATGGTAATAAATTTTTGATAAATAAGCAAAAGTAATGGAATAAATTTTTTTTTTTTTTTTTGCTTCTGAAGATTCTTCATATGATTATTGCTAAAAGGTGCCAGATTGACGGCCCTGGAAATTAAAAGTACGTAGTACGCAGAATGGATTCAGTAATCGGCGGGAACACAAGTTATCACCAGTAGTAACCAATATTTTTGAAACTAGATTTTAAGCATCTCACCTCAAATGTAAAGTTCTTTAGGTATTGAATTTGTTCTTAAAATAATAATATTTGTTAAATTAAATAGAAATATATGACAGAATGAATGTATGAATTAACATAGATGCACAGTGTATCACCAAGGTAGAATGTAGAGCATTATCTTTATAAGTAGTGTCATGCCAATTGAGCTAGATGTTCCCCGGACACTTGACTTTCTTGAGGACATCATTTTTAATTTGAAATAATTTGATTTAGGGTCTTCAAGCCTCATTAACTACTACATATTGTTTTGTTTTGAATTCACCTTAAAGCTCTAGCTCACTGATGTTTTAAAACCTTTGGTGACCCACTGTCCCTGCATCACCCAATCATCTCAGCAAATGTCTGCTCCTGGGTCAATTGACATTGATCTTTTTTTTTTGCTACTACTCTAACTTTAAAATGTATTCTACCTGTTGAATTGAAACCAGCTGCTGGCATGTGTTTCTTCTACTAGACTGAGAGTTCATTGAAAGACGGATCTTAGTCTGAGGCATCTTTGTAAACTCATCCTCATTGCCTTGAACAGGACCTAGAAACCATGGACCCCACAATAAATATGTGTAAATACATGTGTCTTACGACAACATCTCCCTTCCAATCATCACTACCACTCATAATTCATCATGTGCTTGTTTGACAGATCCCCAAAACTTTGGATTGTTTTGAGGAATAATTTAAAAGTTTTCTCTGAACTGATATTTTCAGATCTTGGGTATACTAGGCCTAACTCCCCAAAATAAACTAATAGTTTTTAGGGAACAAGGCTACCATCCAGCTCTCATCGGCAGGGACTAAACTTCTCTAATGAAAGCTGGCTGCTATCCTGAGCCAAGAGCCCTGTCTGCCTGTTTCCATTTAGCGGCAAAATCCTTAATCTTCATCATTCTCAGCCCCTCACTTGTTTTCCAATTTTTTCTCACATTCTTGATATCAGCCAAATAAAGTAGTTGCATTTCTTGTCAATTTTAATCTCATATTTTTACAGGATACTTGCGGATATCAAGGGTTTTTTTTTTGTTTGTTTGTTTGTTTGTTTGTTTTTGCATCTTCCCCGCTAGATAAGTGATTCTTTCTGCTTTCAATCTGTAGAGAAAAATTCCACTCTACTGGCTATAGTTTTTGGTTTGGAGTAGCCTTCTCTGTCAAAAAAGAGCTCATAGTATAGGACAGTAGATGGATGTGTACATAAATTATTATACTGCAGTTTTGATAAATGCAAGCTGTGAAATATGTCAAGGTAACTTAGGCATATAGAGGAGGGAGAGAGATGATTGCTATTGGAGATGTCAAGAAGTGAGTGACTCCAGGTTTACCAGACAAACCATATGGCAAAGAGCATTCCAGATATTCTGCGGCACATGCAAAGACATGGAGGCATGAAAGAACATGGCATGGGGATCTGCAAGAAGTCTGCACCTTGGAAGCATGTGGTACAAATTTGGAAGTGGTGGGAGACATAGTTGGAGGTTTGAAAGTGTTCAGTAATTAGAGGGTTGGTATAACTGGATACCTGTTTTAGAAAGTTAACCCTGGCATCAAGGTATAACCAAATTAGTAGGGATGAGAATCATCAGTAAATCTGGAAGCATTATGAAGTGAATGCCAAGGCACTAAAGAGAAAATAGCAAAATGGCAGGTTTAGGGGATTAACCATTTTCTATCTTTGAAAAAGGAGGACATCTAAAGGGCTAGAAATTAGGGGGAAGGCAAGAATTCCGGGCAGTAACTCTGCACAGTAATGGATTTTTTAATGTGGAGCACTGAGTTATGTATACATAATTGAGCAGGCTGTGCATGTGTATATATGTATACATACATACATACAGTAAAAGCATCAGAGAATTATATAATAATACAAATGAGCAGCTCTGAATTGCTCTGTGCCATGCTATATGAGAAGAATCTGTGTGAAAAATAGAGAAGAAACAATCCCTGATTTTAAGCAGTTGGGTACTAACCAATATGAATCTGAAACCAGTTTCAAGGAAGTTCGAATTGCAGATTTTAATATTGTGGGACTTCAGAAAGAAGTCAGATCAATGTCTTTATGAAAGACGCCAGATGTGTAGAGTTTGGAAGGAAGTGAGGGTATGTCATTTAAACCCAAGGGGATCATGGGAGTGAAAGCAGAGAGAAAGGATAGAGTCTAACTCATTTATGAAATAGGGGATTGGCCAGGGCATATTCAGTTTAAAATCAACCAGAGCATGAATAATAATGAAAAGTTTACGTAAGTACAGTGAGAATAGATTACAGAGACAACCTCAGAACATGGATGGGGTGGTTAAATGATGAGACTGGGGACTGAGAAGCCCTAACCTTTGTCCTTCATGACATGGAGGAGTGCCATAAGGAAGACGCCCTTGCAGGTTATTGGTCTGGGGCACATGAGCATGATGGAATTGCAGAAGGTCAAAAACAACCTACAAAAAGAGTAATTAATTACCCCCTCACCTTCACAACCCAGGATGGCTAAATCCTTCCTTTTGCCCTCTTTTTGAGTTTAGACACAACTGTTGTTTGCTCTTATTACCTCTTAAGATATGTTTTGATTCATTGCCCCTGGCTAGAATACAGTACAAACCCCCACCTCCATGGAGGTCTGGAGGACCTGCGTTTTATGCCACTACTTGGAAAGACTCTACTACTAGGTGTGAAGTTCTTGCTGGGGATTTCTTTTGATATAACCTGCAGTTTGTTTGTTGCTTCTCTGCTGAACCTATACAAAACCAGTTATCACTGAGTGATTCTGACTCAAGGTGACCCCATGTTTATCAGCGTAGAACTGTGCTTGACAGGATTTTAAATAGCTGATTTTTCAGACGTAGATCACCAGACCTTTCTTCTGAGGTGCGTTTGAGTGGACACAAATCACCAAACTTTCAGTGAGCAGCTGAGCATTTTAACCATTTGTACCGCTCAGGCACAATACAGATATTGAAAAATAAAAAGGAAATCAGTAACTGTTCAGTACCTGGCATGTCATAAGTACACCATACATATTTTCTGAATAATATAACTGACTTTTTTAAAAAAACTATGAACATTGAGAGAAAACTCATCATTGCTGAGGCTGTAAACGTCTTAGTTCTTCTGAGCACTTGGCTAAATCTGCAGGCAGATGCATTAAATCCTGCTACCAAACTGTTCTAATGTATATTGTGACAACAAAAAAACTGAGACTGATTTCAAGTCACAAGAAAAGTCAGGCTTGCTTTTGAATTCCACCTTTGCAACACTTGGCTGTCATATAACAGTTCTTCAAGCTTCATTTAGTTGGTACTAAAGAGCCCACTGTTGTTTTAACATGTATGGAAAAATGATTCTAGTCATGCATGCTAAATTCTTTCAGTAAATATGTATCGTGGAAAGAAGCAACATATTAGGTCTGGTTTTAGTTTGTGGTCTGGCAAACAGTAGAATACTCTATAAACTTCAGCTTTAAAAAGTGAACTCAGTCTTAGAAATCCAGGGTTTGTGGTAGCACTGCCATGCAGCCACCTGCTGTTAGAGAGCTAACAAACAGTTGCAACAACATGATGCTCAGTATGTCCCAAATCTGTGAATTTCGGAAGGGAAGGAAGCAGCAGTGTATTCAAGGAGGCAATTACTGTCAATTATACCCCAAAGGCTTATGACTATATGTGGAAAACATTAATAAAGCAATGAAGAGTAAGGAGCTAGGAAACAAATCACTCTGCTGACACTTAAATGGAAAACTTACTGTACTTCAAAAGTAGCAAACTGGCAGCCAGGTGGTCTGAATCTGGCCGGGATTTGTGTTTTGTTTGGCCTTGGTGTTTTAAAGGCAGCATA
Organism: Dugong dugon; assembly: GCA_030035585.1. Classification (NCBI taxonomy): domain Eukaryota; kingdom Metazoa; phylum Chordata; class Mammalia; order Sirenia; family Dugongidae; genus Dugong; species Dugong dugon. The sequence goes on along the minus strand of CM057468.1, from coordinate 102,235,924 downwards.
AACTTGACTATCTTCAGCATGGCATTTCTTCTGCTACTCCACATTCTCCAACATTTTCTGTCGTCTTATACACATCACTGTTGATTCATTTATGCACCTGACAGTATTTGAGTTTGCAACGCCTAAAATAAGTTTTTGAGTTTTTTCAAATAGAGGAATGGGGGGAGGCTATAGACAGAAGCACCACACTATCCTTCCACAGCAAAGACCCCAAAACTAAGTAAAACAGAGATAAACATCAATCCTGGAATGCTAAGCATCAAATGAAGAGATAAAGAACTCAACCAAGCACTGAATGGAATAAGAAACTGACAAAGAGCAGAGAGCGAGGAGAGATACATGCAGAGGTCCCCTATCAGCTAACACAGCACAGATGTGCCATCCTGGACTCCTGTCAGAGATCAGTGGACAGGGAGTACAGGAAAGCAGCTTCACAGGGCTCCCAGCAGGAGACAGAACACCTGGTATCCAGCGATATACACTTTCCTACCTGCCATCCTTCTCCCCCTGCTAGACCACTGCTGCTTCATAGCTGGCTGTGGTCAGTCGCTCGGCCAGCCAGAAAGTGTAGGGCCCATGCTGCTTGGATTCGCCCCACCCATATCGGAGATTGGAAGACAGGGAGTATGGGAAAGCAGCTTCACAGAGCTCCCAGCAGGAGACGGGACACCCAGTAACCAGCAATATATGCTTTCCCATCCTCCATTTTTCTCCCCCGCTCAGCCTCCTCTGCTTCCCACCAGCCGCAATCTCTCAGCCAGGAGGCACCGGCTTTTGGCCACCACCAAAAGAAATACAACAGGGAACCAGAGAGGTTAATCTGTAAGTGACAACAATGTCAGAACAATAAAAGAGGAAATAAATGGTGTAGGTATAGAACTTTCTAAAGGAAAGGAAGGCAAGGTGATACCAAGTAATAATAGACTGGTTCAAACCTAGGAAGATAAGGGTAATTTCAAGGTGACCACAAAGAGAGTTAACAAACCTACTCATCAAAATGAAGAAGAAAAACATAAAGTCGCAGTAAAAACAAAATCTACAAAAACAAAAGAAATGAAAAATAAAATCCACAAACAAAAGGAATTCATCAGAGGAGAGTAAGAGGAACAAAGAAAACATCAGTGCCACAAAAAAAGCACTACAAAATAACAGCAATAAACTCACACCTATCAATAATTACACTGAATGTAAATGGCCTAAATGCACCCATAAAGAGACAGAGTGACAGAATGGATAAAAAAACAGGATCCATCAGTATGCTGTCTACAAGAGACACATCTTAGAACTAAAGGCATAAATTTATTAAAAATCAAAGGATGGGAAAAAAATACATACAAGCAAACAGCTGCCAAAAAAGACCAGGAGTGCCAATACTATCTCAGATAAAATAGACTTTAAAACAAAATCCACCATAAAAGACAAAGAAGGGCACTATAACATGATTAAAGGGACAATCCATCATGAAAACATAGCCATAATAAATGTCTATGCACCCAATGACAGGGCTCCAAAATACGTAAAACAAACTCTAACAGCACTGAAAAAGAAATTGATAGTTCCACAATAATAGTAACACCACTCTCCATAAAGGACAGAACATCGAGAAAGAAACTCAACAAAGATACAGGAGAGCTAAAGGGCACAATCAGCCAACTTGACAAATAGACATATATAGAACACCCCATCCAAGATTTGCAAAGTAAACATTCTTTTCCAATGCACATGGAACATTATCCAGAACAGACCACATCTTAGGCCACAGAGCAGCCCTGAAAAAATCCAAAACACTGAGATAATACAAAGTATCTTCTCTGACCACAGTGCCATCAACGTAGAAATTAACAACAGGAGGAACAAGCAAAAAAATCAATTATGTAGAAACAGAATAACACCCTGCTTAAAAACCACTGGATAATAGAAGAAACCAGAGATGGAATCAAAAAATTCCTAGAATCGAATGAGAATGAAAACATATCATACCAAAACATTTGGGACCCAGCAAAAGCAGTACTCAGAGGACAACTGACAACAATAGATGCACACATCAAAAAAAGAAGGGACAATATCAAACTATTAGCTACACAGCTGAAACAAACAGAAAGAGAACAGCAATAAAAGCCTACAGCTACCAGAAAAAAGAAAAAATAACGATCAGAGCTGAAATAAATGAAACAGAGAATAGAAAACAATAGAAAGAATCAACAAAACCAGAAGTTGTTCTTGAAGGGATCAACAAAATCGACAAACCACTGGCCAAACTGACAAAATAAAAACAGGAGAGGACACAAATAACACAATAAGAAATGAAATGGGGGACATTACAACAGACACAACTGAAATAAAAAGGATCATAACAGAGTATTATGAAAAAGTATACTCCGACAAATTTGAAAACCTCCAGGAAGTGGACAAATTTCTAGAAACACACTACCTACCCGAACTAACACAAAATGATGTTGAAAATCTGAACATACCCATAACAAGAGAAGAAATTGAAAAGGTAATAAAAAGAACTTCCAACAAAATGAAGCCCTGGCCCAGATGGCTTTACTGGAGAATTCTATCCAACATTCAGAGAAGAGCTTACACCAGTAATACTCAAACTATTTCAGAACATGGAAAAGGAAGTGACACTTCTGAATTCATTCTATGAAGTCAGCATAACCCTGATACCAAAACCAAGCAAAGACACTACAAAAAACGAAAATTACAGACCAATATCTTTCATGAATATAGATGCAAAAGTTCTCAACAAAATTCTAGCCAATAGAATTCAGCATCATATCAAAAAAATAATACACCACGACCAAGTAGGATTCATACCAGGTATGCAAGGATGATTTAACATTAGAAAATCAATCAACGTAATCCACCACATAAATGAAAGAAAAGAATCACATGATCATCTCAGTTGACACAAAAAAAGCATTCAACGAAGTCCAACACCCATTCCTGACAAAAACTCTCAATAAAATACATGTAGAAGGGAAATTTCTCAACATAATAAAAGGCATCTATGCAAAATCAATAGGCAACATCATTCTTAATGGAGAGAGGCTGAAAACATTTCCCTTGAGAAAAGGAACAAGACAAGGATGCCATTTATCACTGCTCCTATTTAACTTTGTGCTGGAAGTCCTAGCTAGAGCAATAAAGCAAGAAAAAGAAATAAAGGTCATCCAAATTGGTAATGAAGAATTTGAACTGTCCCTATTTGTGGATGATATGATACTATACATAGAAAACCCAAAAGACTCCGCAAGAAAACTACTGGAACTAATAGAAAGATTCAGCAGAGTAACAGGATACAAGATAAACATACAAAAATCAGTTGGATTCCTATACACCAATAAAAAGAATGGTTAAAAGGAAATCAGGAAAACAATACCACTTGTAATAGCCCCTAAAAAAACAAAATACTTAGGAATAAGTCTAACCAAGGATGTGAAAGACCTGTAAAAGAAAACTACAAAACACTACTGCAAGAAACGCAAAGAGGTCTACATAAATGGAAAATCATACCACGCTCATGGATAGGTAGATGCAACTTTGTGAAAATGACAATTCTACCCGAAGAGATTTACAAATACAATGCATTTCCGATCCAAATACCAACAACATTCTTTAAAGAGATAGAAAAACTAATCATTAACTTTATATGGAAAGGGAAGAAGCCCTGGATAAGTAAAGCACTATTGAAGTAGAAGAATAAAGTAAAGTAGGAAGACTGGCGCTACCTGACCTCAGAACCTACTATACAGCTATGGTAGTCAAAACAGCCTGGCACTGGTGCAATGACAGATACATTGACCAATGGAACAGAATTGAGAACCCAGATGTAAATCCATCCACCTATGGTCACCTGATCTTTGACAAGGGCCCAAAGTCCATCAAATAGGGAAAAGACAGTCTTTTCAATAAACGGTGCTGGCAGAATTGGATGTCCATCTGCAAAAAAATGAAACAGGATCCATATCTCACACCATATACTAAAAACTAATTCAAAATGGATCAAAGAGCTAAACATAAAGCCAAAAACTATAAAGTTCATAGAAGAAAAAATAGAATCAATGGTAGATGCCCTAATACAACGGCAGTAACAAGATACAAACCATAACTAACAACACACAAACTCCAGAAGATAAGCTAGATAACTGGGATCTTCTAAAAATTAAACACTTATGCTCATCAAAAGACTTCACCAAAAGAGTCAAAAGAGAACCTACAGACTGGGAAAAAAATTTTGGACATTACAAGTCAGACAAAGGTCTAATCTCTAAAATCTACAAGAAAATCAACACCTCTAAAACAAAAAGACAAATAATCCAATTAAAAAATGGGTAAAGGAAATTAATAGACACTTCACCAAAGAAGACATTCAAATGGCCAACAAACACATGAGGAAATGCTCGCGATCACTAGCCATTAGAGAAATGCAAATTAAAACCACAGTGAGACACCATTTCACCCTGGCATTACTGGCACAAATCAAAAAAAACAGGAAATAACAAATGTTGGAGAAGCTGTGGGGAGATTGGAACCCTTATGCACTGCTAGTGGGAATGCAAAATGATACAACCATTTTGGAAAACAATATGGCACTTCCTTAGAAAGCTAGAAATAGACATACCATATGATCCAGCAATCCCACTCCTAGGAATATATCCTAGAGAAACAAGAGTCATCACACAAATAGACATATACACACCCATGTTCACTGCAGCATTTTTCACAATAGCAAAATGATGGAAACAACCTAGATGCCCATCAGCAGATGAATGGATAAACAAACTATGCTACATATACTCAATGGAATATCATGCAATGATAGAGAACAATGATGAATCTGTGAAGTATCTCATACCATGGATGAATCTGGAAGGCATTATGCTGAGTGAAACAAGTCAATCACAAAAGGACAAATATTATATGAGACCACTACTCTAAAAACTCATGAAAAGGTTTACACACAAGAAGAAACAATCTTTGATGGTTATGAGGGAGAGGAGTGGAGGGAATGGAAAAACACTAAACAGACAATAGACAAGTGGTAACTTTGGTGAAGGGTGAGATGGTACACAATATTGGGAAATCCAGCACAACTTGTACAAGGCAAGTTCACGGAAGTTCCATAGACACATCCAAACTCCCTGAGGGACCCAATTGCTGGACTGAGGTCTGTGAGGACCATGGTCTCGGGAAACATCTAGCTCAACTGGCGTAACATAGTTTATAAAGAAACTGTTCTCATCCTACTATGGTGACTATTGTCTGGGGTCTTAAAAGCCTGTGAGTAGCCATCTAATATACTCCACTTGTCTCACCCCTTTGGGAGCAAGGGAGAATGAAGAAAACTAAAGATACAAAGGAAAGATTAGTCCAAAGGACTAATGGACCACAGCTACCAGGGCCTCCACCAGACTGAGTTCAGTACAACCAGATGGTGCCTGGCTACCACCACTGACTGCTCTGACAGGAATCACAATAGAGGGTCCTGGACAGAGCTGGATAAAAATATAGAACAAAATTCTAACTCACAAAAAAAGACCAGACTTCCTGGCCTGACAAAAACTGGAGAAACCCCGAGAGTATGGCCCCTGGACATCCTTTTAGCTCAGTTATGAAGTCACCCCTGAGATTCACCCTTCGGCCAAAGATTAGACAGGCCTATAAAACAAAACGAGACTAAAGGATCACAGCAGCACAGGGACAAGGACTAGAAGGCCGGAGGGGACAGGAAAGCTGGTAATAGGGAGCCCAAGGTTGAGAAGGGAGAGGGGTTGATATGTCGTGGGGTTGTTAACCAATGTCGTAAAACAATACGTGTACCAACTGTTTAATGAGAAACTAGTTTGTTCTGTAAACCTTCATCTAAAGTACAATAAAAAAAAAAAAAAGAAATCAAATGCTGTGTTGCACAGGGCAACTCTGCTGCAAAAGCATATTAGGACAAATATTGTATGATTCCTCTTTTATAAGAAGACAAGAATAGATAAAGTTAGAGAAGTCAGTGTTCATTGGTGGTTACTAGGAAGAGGAGGGGTGGGGAAAGTACACTTTAAACAGCAAAGACCAGTTATTCTTGGTGAGGAGAAAAATGGCACCAGTTGTGGATGTAATGAGTACAGCGCAAGCAAAGCAATTGAGTACATATGAATGGGTATAGGCAAATTGGAATATGGATAAGTATGGATGCACACATAAGTAAGAACAGATAGAAATATATATTGTTGTTAGATGCTGTCAGGTTGGTTCCAACTCACAATGACCCTATATGGGAAGTATTTATAGGTCCGTTTAAATACAAATATGTGAGTTCAGGCACATATACTCATCGAAGACACAAATAGATACTCCTCTGACATAACCAAACAACGTCCAACATTAGTTTACTGGGTATGAAGGCTTAGGATCATATTCTCATAGGACAACTCATTCAATTGGCATAACATAGTTCACAAAAATCATGATCTGCATCGTAGTGAAGTGAGTACTATCTAGGGTCTTAAAAGCTTGTGAGTGGCCATCTAAGACACAAATACGGCTCATGACTCACCAGGAGCAAAACAGTCAGCAAGTAACAGAAGTGCAGAGAAAAAACAAGTATATAAGAGCCACAACCTCATAAAAAATTTTTTAAAAATAGCGGAATGGCACTGTAATAGAAATACTTTGGTGGCAGAAGACTTGAGACGAAATTTGAATCAGGTGATTTATTAATGGTACAATGAATCTCCCTAAACTTCATTGTTCTCAGCTTTAAAATAGGAGAGTAAAAATAATGCTACCCACTAAGCTTAGCACACAGGCTAAAAGTGGACCTCAAATAAGACAGTTTGTTAACTAGAGCACTCTGTAGTTAGTATTTTGTTTCAAAAAGAAGAACTTTTTTCCTTAAATTTTTTAATTCTATGTATATTCCACAACCATGACAATCAACTTTAGAAATTCTATGCCTGGACCCCTTCAAGTTGAAGTTCTGTATGTACCTATGCCAGTCATTCTCAAACTTGACTGCGCATTGGAATCAGTGGTTCAACTTTGAAAAATACTAATGTCAGAGTCACATCTCCAATGATTCTGAGCTCATTGGTCTGGGAGTAGCCTGGGCTTTGGAGGTTTTTCTTTTCTTTCTTTTTTTTAACTTCCAGTTGATTTTAATGAAAAGTCAAAGACTGAACCATGACTGAATTGTAAAATTTAGTCAAAACTGATTTAGTCATTCTCAGTCTACATTGTAATAGAACAGCTACAGCAGATAATGCTGGTTGGTTGTTCCATCTTTTATATCAGTGGTATTTCAAAGAGTGGTAGTATCAGTATCACCTAGTATGATAGGCTGAATGACCCCCACCTCCCACCCCAGAAGATGCCCATGTCCTAATCCCTAGAATTTGTGACTATGTTCCATTACACGGCAAAATGACTTGGCAGGTGTGATTAAATTCAGGATCTCCAGATGGGGAGATTATCCTGGATTACCTGGGTGGGCCCAATCTAATCACACAGGACATTATAAAAGGGAGGAAATAAAGTTAGAATCAGAGAAAAGATGTAAGGACTAAACGAAAAGTCAGAAAGGAGAGTAGATACTATGCTCTGGCCTTGAAGATGCAGGAAGGGGCCTCCAAAAGGAACACAGCTTTGCCAACATCTCGTCTTTAGTCCTACAGGACCTTACAAGACCCCATTTTGAAAATATGATCCCCAGAATTATAATAAGTGGGTGTTAAGTTTGTGGTAATTTGTTACAGCGGCATTAGGAAACCAATACACTTCACAACTTATTACAAATGCAAATTGTTGGCGCCTGCCCCAGACCTACAGAATTAGAATCTTTGAGAGGAACCAAAAAACCCATTACCACCAAGTCGATTCTGACTCATAGCCACCCTAAAGGACAGAGTAGAACTGCCCCATAGGGTTTCCAAGATGTGCCTAGTGGATTCGAACTGTTGACGTTTTGGTTAGCAGCTGTAACTCTTTTTTGTTTTTTTTTCCCAGAGAAAAATTTATGCATACATTGTTATGTGACTCTAATTGCTCTCCCCATACTGTGACAACACACTTCTCCTTTCCACCCCTGATACCCCATGTCCATTCAACCACCCACTAACCCTCTCTGCCTTCCCATCTCACCTCCGGACAGAAGCTGCCCACTTAATCTCCTGTGTCTACTTTAGCTAAGAGGCACATTCCTCGTGAGTATCACTTTATGTCCCACAGTCCAGTCCAATCCCTGTCTGAAGAGTTGGTCTCAGAAATTGTTTTATTTCTGGGCTGATAGAGAATCCAGGAGCCATGCTTTCTGGGGTTCCTTCAGTCTCAGTCAGATCATTAAGTCTGGTCTTCTTACTAGAATTTGAGTTCTGTGCCCCACCTTTCTCATGCTCCATTAGGGACTCTGTTGTGCTCCCTGTCAGGGCGGTCATTGGTGGTAGCCGGACACCATCTAGTTCTTCTGGTCTCAGACTGACGAAGTCTCTGGTTTATGTGGGCCTTTCTGTCTCTTGGGCTAATACTTTCCTTGTGTCTTTGGTGTTCTTCATTCTGCTTTACTCCAGGTGGATGGGACCAATTAATGCATCTTAGATGGTCGCTTGCACGTTTTTAAGACCCCAGACACCACTCACCAAAGTAGGATGCAGAACATTTTCTTAATAAGCTTTGTTATGCCAATTGACCTGGATATCCCCTGAAAGCATGATCCCCAGACCCCTACCCCTGCTACTCTGTCCCTCAAAGTGTTTGATTGTATTCAGAAAACTTCTTAACTTTGGTTTAGTCCAGTTGTGCTGATTTCCCTTTAGTGTGTGCTGTCCTTCTCTTCACCTAAGATAATTCTTATCTACTATCTAGTTAGTAAATAACCCTCCCCACCCTCATAACCATCAAAGAATGTTTTCTTCTGTGTTTAAACCTTTTCTTGAGTTCTTATAATAGTGGTCTTATACAATATTTGTCCTTCTGTGACTGACTAAATTCACTCAGCATAATGACCTCCAGTTTCCTTCATGTTATGTTTCACGGTTTCATTGTTGTTCTTTAACATTGCGTAGTATTCCATCGTGTGGATATACCATAATTTGTTTATCCATTCGTCCGTTGATGGGCACCTAGGTTGTTTTCATGTCTTTGGTCTTGTGAACAGTGCTGCAATGAACATGGGTGTGCATATATCTATTCATGTGATGGCTCTTATTTCTCTAGGATATATTCCAAGGAGCAGGATAACTGGGTCATATGGTACTTCTATTTGTAGCTTTTTAAGGAAGTACCAAATTGATTTCCAAAGTGGTTGTACCATTCCCACCAACAGTGTATAAGTGGTCCAGTCTCTCCACAACCTCTCCAACATTTATTATTTTGTGTTTTTTGGATTAATGCTAGCCTTGCTGGGGTGAGATGATATCTCATTGTAGTTTAGATCTGCAGTTCTCTAATGGCTAATGATCGTGAGCATTTCTTCATGTGTCTGTTAGCTGCCTGAATATCTTCTCTGGTGAAGTGTCTGTTCATATCCTTTGCCCATCTTTTAACTGGGTTATTTGTCTTTTTGTCGTTGAGGTTTTGCAGTATCTTGTAGATTTTAGAGATTAGATGCTGATCGGATTTGTCATAGCCAAAAATTTTTTCCCAGTCTGTAGGTTATCTTTTGACTCTTTTGGTGAAGTCTTTTGATGAGCATAAGTGTTTGATTTTTAGTGGCTCCCATTTATCTAGTCTCTTTTCTGGTGCTTGTGTATTGTTACTTATGGTTCATATTGTGTTTATGCCATGTATTAGGGCTCCTAGCGTTGTCCCTATTTTTTCTTCCATGATCTTTATCATTTTTGATTTTATATTTAAGTCTTTGATCCATTTTGAGTTAGTTTTTGTGCATGGTGTGAGGTATAGGTCTTGTTTCAGTTTTTTGCAGATGGATATCCAGTTATGCCAGCACCATTTGTTAAAGAGACTGTCTTTTCCCCAATTAATGGACTTTGTGCCTTTGTCAAATATCAGCTGCTCATAGGTGGATGAATTTATATCTGGATTCTCAATTCTGTTCCACTGGTCTAGGTATCTGTTGTTGTACCAGTATGAGGTTGTTTTGACTACTGTTGTGGTATAATAGGTTCAAAAATCAGATAGTGTGAGGCCTCCCACTTTGTTCTTCTTGAGTAATGCTTTACTTATTCGGGGCCCCTTCCCCTTCCATATGAAGTTGGTGATTTGTTTCTCCATCTCATTAAAAAATGCTGTTGGAATTTGGATCGGGATTGCATTGTATCTGTAGATCGCTTTGGGAAGAACTGATATTTTCACAATGTTGAGTCTACCTCTCCATGAGCAAGGTAAGTTTTTTCCACTTATGCAGGTTTCTCTTGGTTTCTTGCAGTAGTGTCTTGTAGTTTTTATTGTATAGATCTTTTACATCTCTGGTTAGATTTATTCCTAAGTATTTTATCTTCTTGGAGGCTATTAGAAATGATATTGATTTGATTTCCTCTTCGAGTTCTCTTTGTTGGTATAAAGGAATTCAACTGATTTTTGTATGTTTATCTTGTATCCTGAAACTTTGCTGAAATCTTGTATTAGTTCCAGTAGTCTTCTTGTGGATTCTTTGGAGTTTTCTGTGTGTAAGATCGTATCATCTGCAAATAGAGATACTTTGACTTCTTCCCTACAAATCTGGATGCCCTTTTCTATCCTAATTGCTCTGGCTAGGACCTCCAGCACAATGTTGTATAAGAGAGGTGTTAAAGGGCCTCTTTACCTGGTTCCCATTCTCAAGGGGAATGCTTTCAAAGTCTCTCCATTTAGGATGATGTTGGCTGCTGCTTTGTATAAATGCCATTAACAATATTTAAGAATTTCCCTTCTATTCCTATTTTATTGAGAGTTTTTATCATGAATGTGTGTTGGACTTTCAAATGCCTTTTCTGCATCGATTGATAAGATCATGTGGTTCTTGTCTGTCGTTTTATTTATGTGATGGTTTACATTGATTGTTTTCCTAATGTTGAACAATCCCTGCATACCTGGTATAAATCCCACTTGATCACGGTGAATTATTTTTTGATATGTTGCTGAATTCTATTGGCTGGAATTTTTTTGAGGATTTTTATGTCAATATTCACGAGGGATATTGGCCTGTAATTTTCTTTTTTTTTTTTGTGGTGTCCTTACCTGATTTTTGTATCAGGGTTATGCTGGCTTCATAGAATGAATTTGGGAGTATTCCATCATTTTCTATGCTCTGAAATACCTTTAGGAGTAGTTGTCTTAACTCTTCTCTGAAAGTTTTGTAGAATTTCTGGTGAAGTGATCCAGGCCAGGGTTTTTTTTTTGTTGGGAGTTTCTTAATTACCTTTTCAATCTCTTCTTTTGTTAAGGGTTTATTTAGTTGTTCTACCTCTGTTTGTGTTAGTTTAGGTAGGTAGTGAGTTTCTAGAAATTTGTCCATTTCCTTTAGGTTTTCAAATTTCTTAGAGTACAATTTTTTGTAGTATTCTGTTATGATTCTTTTAATTTCAGTTAGGTCTGTCATGTTATCACTCATCTCATTTCTTATACAGGTTATCTGCTTCCTCTTCTGTTTTTCTTCTGTCAGTTTGGCCAATAGTTTTTCAACTTTGTTGTTCTTTTCAAAGAATCAGCTTTTGGTCTTGTTAACTCTGTCAATTTTTTTTTCTATTCTCCATGTCATTTAATTCTGCTCTAATTCTCAATATTTCCTTTCTTCTGGCACCTGAGGCTTTCTTTTGCTGCTCTCTTTCTACTTGTTCCAGTTGTAGGGTTAATGTTTTGATTATGGCCCTTTCTTCTTCTTGGACGTGTGCGTTTATTGCTATAAACTGACCTCTGAGCACTGCATTTGCTGTGTCCCAAAGGTTCTGGTAGGATGTGTTTTCATTCTCAATTGATTTTATGAATTTCTTTATTCCATCCTTAATTTCTTCTATAACCCAGTAGCTTTTGAGCAAGGCGTTGTTCAATTTCCATGCATCTGATTTTTTTTTTTTCCTTGCTTTTTCTGTTGTTGATTTCTACTTTCATGGCTTTATGGTCAGAAAAGATGCTTTGTAATATTTTGATGCTTTGAAGTTTGTTAAGGCTTGCTTTATGGCGTAATACGTGGTCTATTCTGGAGAATGTTCTACGTGGATTGGAAAAGAAAGTATACTTGGCTGCTGTTGGGTGGAGTGTTCAGTATATGTCTATGAGATCAAGTTGGTTGATTGTAGCATTTACCTCTTCCGTGTCTTTGTTGAGGTTCTTTCTGGATGTTCTGTCCTTCACCGAAAGTGGTGTGTTGAAGTCTCCTACTACAATTGTGGAGCTATCTCTCTTTTCAGTGCTGTTAGAGGTTTTTTTTTAATGTATTTTGGAGCCCTGTTGTTGGGTGCATAAATATTTATTATACTTATGTCCTCCTGGTGTAATGATCCTTTAGTCATTATATAGTGTCCTTCCTTATCCTTTGTAGTGGATTTTACTTTGAAGTCTATTTTGTTAGAGATTAATGTTGCCGCTCCTGCTCTTTTTTGAGTTTTATTTGCTTGATATATTTTTTCCATCCTTTGAGTTTGTTTGTGTCTTTAAGTCTAAGTTGTCTCTTGTAGGCAGCCTATAGACAGATGATGTATTTTTTATCCAATCTGCCACTCTCAATTTATTGGTGCATTTAGTCCATTTACGTTCCGCGTAATTATTGATAGGTATGAGTTTAGTGCTGTCATTTTGATCTTTTGTGTGTTGTTCAGTTTCTTTTCCACTAAATTTTCTGTGCTGTGTCATTTTTCTTTATGTATTTTCTTTTCATCTTTTTCATTGTTGTTGATTTTGTGTTTGCAGATTCTTTATATTTTTCTCATTTTTTATTTTGACTTGTAGGATTGTTAGTTTCCTTTGTGGGTACCTTAATATTTACCTGTATTTTTCTAAGTTTATACCAGCCTTTTATTTATTTGTATAGCCTTGGCTTCCTCTCCATATGCAAAATCTATGTCTACATTTTTTAAGGCCCTCTTTTTTGTTTTAATGTTGTCGTCTTTTACATATTGCCATCTGTTTCCCTATTTTCAGTGTTTTAGCTTTGGTTTAGTTTTGTGACTTCCTTGTCTGGGTTGATATCTGGTTGTTCTGTCCTGTGTTCTAGTCTTGGGTTGTTATCTGATATTACTGATTTTCTAACTGGAAGACTCCCTTTAGTATTTCTTGTAATTTTGGTTTGGTTTTTGCAAATTCCCTAAACTTCTGTTTGTCTGGAAATGCCCTAATTTAGCCATCATATTTGAGAGACAGTTTTGCGGATATATAATTCTTGGCTGGCAGTTTTTTTCCTTCAAGGCTTTCTGTATGTCATCCCATTGTCTTCTTGCCTTCATGGTTTCTGCTGAGTAGCCTGAGATTAGTCTTATTGAGTCTCTTTTGTAGATGATTTTTCGTTTATCCCTAGCTGCTCTTAAAATTCTCTCTTTATCATTGGTTTTGGCAAGTTTGATTATAATATGTCTTGGTGACCTTCTTTTGGGATCTACCTTATGTGCGGTTCGATGAGCATGTTGGATAGATATCTTGTCATCTTTCGTGATATCAGGGAAGTTTTCTGTCAACAAATCTTCAACAATTCTCTCTGTATTTTCTGTTTTCCCCCCAATTCTGGTACTCCAATCACTCATTGGTTATTCGTTTTGATAGAGTCCTACATAATTCTTAGGGTTTCTTCATTTTTTTATATCCTTTTATCTAATTTTTCCTCATATAAGTTGGTGTCAAGTGCTTTATCTTCAATCTCACTAATTCTGACTTCCATTGCCTCAGTTCTGCTCCTATGACTTTCTATTGAGTTGTCTAATTCTGAAATTTTATTGTTAATCTTCTGGATTTCTGATTGCTCTCTATGGATTCTTGCAGCCTGTTAAATTTGTCATTATGCTCTTCTCTAATCTTTTTAATTTCCTCTATTGTGTGTTCTGCATTTTGCTTAATTTCCTCCCTAATTTCTTGAAGAGTTCTGTATATTAATCTTTCATATTCTACCTCTGGTAATTCCAAGAAATTTTCCTCCTCGGGAAAATTTCTAGATTCTTTATTTTGGGAGCTTCCTGAAGCCATCATGGATTGCCTTTTTATGTGATTTGATATTGACTGTTGTCTCTGAGCCATCAATAAGTTATTATATTTATTTTATGTTTGCTTACTGTGTCCTAGCTTCTTGTATTGGTTTGATATGCCCAAATAGGCTGCTCGTATGAGCTAGTTTGATATTAGCACCTTTTAAGCTCTAATGTCCTGTCACCAGGTCATTAGATCTGTTACTAGGTATGTGAGCTCAGGAGTCCGCCTACTCCTCCTGTATGGATTCAGCTCAGGTGCCTAGGTAGATAGCCACCAACTGTGTGGTGTAGGCTCTCACCTACAGTCCTAGACAGGCATGGGTGATTGGTGTAGGCACAGGCATCTGGCTGCAGCAGGGGGACACACTCTGAGCAAGGCAGGGGGCTGATGGCCACCCCTGAGTGTCCAGGAGGAAGGCATGTCCCTGTTCCCTACAGCACCTAGATGGATGGGTTTTGCAGTTGGACTATGAGCACCTAATGCTGTTGGCTGTAAGGACTGAGGGGCACCTCTTATTCATGGGCCCCTATTGCAGGAGGCTAGGTGGTGTGGGAGGAGCCATCAGTCCTCAGGCCCCTGATGTGGGTAGGTGAAGACCCTGCTTAATGGGCAGAGCAGTGTCAAATGTCAAGAACTTGCCACTTCACAACTGAAACAGTTGAAGTTAGAGTTCCGGTATTTACCCTGCTGTACTGCTGTAATGAGGGCCTACGCTGTTGAGATGAGCCTATCCAAGTCTCTGCAGGGGGGAAGGCACTCAAAGTCTGTGGATCCCTTATGCCTGTGCCTAGGCAAAGAAGCTGTGCCTACCTTGGGTTCCTGGCCTAGGGGAGTCGGCCATTTATTTTTTCCCCTGTTTGTTTATTTGCTCACTCTCTAAGGCAGGGAGAATGGCTCCGGGTGTGTGATGGATCCTACTTCTGGCCCAGGGGACTCAGCAATTGCTGAAGACAGTCTCGGACCCAGTGTAGAACAGGGAGTGGGGAGGTAAATGGGAGAGAATTTTTTCTGTAAGGGTGCTGTTTTTAATCCGTGCAGTAAGCCATACACAAATACTTATCTTTCACCACCGATCCAGGACTGCTTCTCACTGGTTCTGGGTGGCCGTGTAGACTCTCTGGTGCTGGGTGTCTCCTGGGGTGGAAAATGTGCCTCCTGAGCACCGCCATTTGCCTGCCTCGCCACTCATCCAAGAGTTGATCTGGCCTGAAGGGTTCAGGCTCTCACCAGGTCAGGTCTGGCAATTCCTCGCTCCTTCCGATCTGTCTCTCCCTCCCTGTGCCAGTCAGTCAGGTTCCTCAACTCTGCCTTTGATGTTCAGGGCTCCGAGATTGCTATATATATAATCGAATCACTTGTTTTTTGGGGTCTTTGTTGTAAGAGGGTCCACTGGAAGTGTCTGACTACTCTACCATGTTGGTCCAGCCTCAGCAGCCATAACTCTTAACCATTATGCCACCAGGGTTTCCTCTGAGGGGAAGGAGGGCAGCAATTAATGTTTTAGTAAGCATTCCTGGTGCTTCTGATGTACCGTAAAACTTGAGAACCAGTGCATTAGATTATAGTGTTCAATAATTTTCTTTTCCCCCCTCAATGTTGATGGTTCTCAAATGGGAGAGTGTGTACAAACAATTTACCGATTACAGAATGATTTATATCATGGTATAAATTAAAAATAATTCTGTTAAGAAAGCATTTAGAATACATATAGTCATGAGAAGATTCTCAGCTTCTACCATGCTAGCTGAAAGGTGTTTATCTGTGCTTTATTGACTATGCAAGGGCATTCGACTATGTGGATCAGAACAAATTATGGATAACATTGAGAAGAATGGAAATTCCAGAACACTTAATTGTGCTCAAGAGGAACCTGTACAAAGATCAAGAGGCAACATTCAAACAAGGGGATACTGTGTGGCTTAAAGTCAAGAAAGGTGTGCATCAGGGTTGTAACCTTTCACCATACTTATTCAATCTATATGCTGAGCAAATAATCTGAGAAGTTGGACTATATGAAGAAGAACGCAGCATCAGGATTGGAGGAGACTCATTAACAACCTGTGATATGCAGATGAGACAATCTTGTTTGCTGAAAGTGAAGAGGACCTGAAGTACCTAGTGATGAAGATCAAAGACCACAGTCTTCAGGATGGATTACACCTCAACATAAAGAAAACGAAAATCCCCACAGCTGAACCAATAAGCAACATCATGATAAACGGAGAAAAGATTGAAATTGTCAAGGATTTCATTTTACTTGGATCCACAATCAACACCCATGGAAGCAGCAGTCAAGAAATCAAACAATGCATTGCAATGGGCAAATCAGCTACAAAAGACCTCTTTAAAATGTTAAAGAACAAAGATGTCACTTTAACGATGAAGGCGTGCCTGACCCAAGCCATGGTGTTTTCAATCGCCTCATATGCATGTGAAAGCTGGGCAATGAATAAGGAAGACCAAAGAAGAATTGACACCTTTGAGTTATGGTATTAGTGAAGAATGTTGAATATACTGTGGGTGCCAAAAGAATGAACAAATCTGTCTTGGAAGAAGTACAGCCAGAATGCTCCTTGGAAGCAAGGATGGTGAGACTATGGCTCATGTACTTTGGTCATGTTATTAGGAGGGAGAAGGACATGCTTGGTGAAGTAGATGGTCAGCAAAAAGAGGAAGACCCTCAACGAATTGGATTGACACAGGGGCTGCAACAATGGCGGCACAACAAGGGCGGCACAGGACTGGGCAGTGTTTTGTTCTCTTGCAGATAGGGTCACTATGAGTCAGAATCAACTAGACCGCACCTAACAACAACACAACAACTGAAAGGTTGGCAGTTCAAACTCACCAGCTGCTCCATGGGAGAGATGCAGTGGTCTGCTTCCAAAAAGATTTATAGCTTTGGAAACCCTATGGGGCAGTTCTGCTCTGTCCTATAGGGTCACTATGAGTGGGAATCAACTCCATGGCAATGGGTTTCAATGGGTTAGCATGATTGTTAGGCTTGTAAAAATGTGTGTTTTAAGAGAATTCTGATCTTAGGTGCAGAAATTACAGAATTCAATTTAACACATCCTTTTTTGGTGAGCACACAATTGCTAACATCGCAAGACATCCTGTCTCATTATAGGAGGCTTTGAGAAAGAGGCAAAGTCAAACTAAAGGTCCCAAATCCTATCCTCTTTTCAGTTCCTATACCTTTCTCACTAGAAGTTTAATTTGAATCTGAAGTGGATGAAATAGCATATATTCACATGCTTTAAAAGTCCATGCATTGCCAGGGGTTTGGGGGAGGATTTAAATTTTAACAAAATGTTTGCAATTTTAAAATACCTTGATTGACCATTGCCCAGTGAGTGAAAACCACACGTAACCTGTAAATGTGGAAATTTTCTGCTGCTTTGATTCTCATGGTAAAAACTTCAAGCAGTACCACATCTGTTCCCTAAAGTCTATCTAATCTCATTGTGTCTGTTTAAACTGTCGGCAAGTTTGCACATGGTTTTGAAGAGTAGGTGTCTCTCTGTGGAAAACAGCATGGAGACTACTGATTCATATCCTCAAGGTTTCTGATGTATTGAAAGCCAAAAGTTTCCTCTTTGACATTGAATGGTGACTAGTTTAGCTACTATAACATTACCAATCCTGCAGCCCTTGAAACTGTCTGTATATGCACTTCTCATTTGACCCAACTGAGGACTCTACATTTGTCATTTGAACTTAAGAACAATCTTTCTAAAAATATTGAAGTCACTTCCTCTCCTGTTATTTATAGCCCTGTCTGCAATTTCTTCGTCCAACTACTTAACTGCATTTTATCATACTTCTAAAAATATGGTGTGAGGATCTGAAGTTCAAAGAAGTATAACAATCGGTTGAAAAATATTACCAGACAAGTAATCATATACTCTTGAGTCACCTGACATGCAATGAACAAGTTGATGAATGAGTCAGGATTTAAATGGTAATTATCATTCATCATTATAATAGACTTATTAATTCATAAATTCTTGGTAAGCCAATTTTCTATAAAAAGGTTAATAATAAAAGTGGAAAAAGAAAAAAATAGCCCCAATGTGATAAAAAATGAAAGAACTAGACTATCTTTACTGCCACATATCCCTCCTTAATTATCTAGTGGTTTTATGTTAAAATGCTGCTTAATACAGGACTATATTTTATCAGTATTTGAAGAAACAAAAAGTACAATTTCTTATATTATGCACCCCTCACTCTCCTCACCTGAGCAAGCATAAATGTAAGAACCACAATAGGGTAATATTTGAATGCTGTAGATTAATATAATCCCAGATAAACAGAGATGGTTTTTAACAGTGATTGTTATTTTTAGTAAATGGCAAAGTATCACACTTGAAGTTGTTTACTGAACTAAATCTTGCATTTTGCACAGTATCAGTTTCCGTATATGTGCTACAAATTTATATGGATGAAAACAACAAATCGAGCCAAGCATACAAATGACTAAGTCGTTATAGCTTGAAAATACAGATCAGCTGTGTTGACACAGGAAGCATCAAAAGAAGATGGAAGGAATACAGAGTCACTGTACCAAAAAGAATCAGTTGACATTCAGCCATTTCAGGAGGCAGCATATGATCAAGAGCCAATGGTACTGAAGGAAGAAGTCCAAGCTACATTGAAGGCACTGATAAAAAACATGGCTCCAGGAATTGACAGAATATCAATTGAGATGTTTCCAAAAATGGATGCAATGCTGGAAGTGCTCACTTGTCTATGCCAAGAAATTTGGAAGACAGCTCCCTTGCCAACCAACTGAAAGATATCCATATACATACCTATCCCAAAGAAAGGTGATCCAATGAAATGTGAAATTATTGAACAATATCATTAATATCACATGCAAGTAAAATTACACTGAAGATAATTCAAAAATATTGCACCAGTACATCAACATGGAACTGCCAGAAATTTAAGGCAGTTTCAGAAGAGTATGTGGACAAGTAATATCATTGCTGATATCAGATGGATCTTTGTTAACAGCAGAGAATATCAGAAAGACGTTTACCTGTGTTTTATTGACTATGCCAAGAGATGTGACTATGTGGATCATAACAAATTATGGACAACATGGTGAAGAATGGGAATTCAGAACACTTAACTGTGCTCATGCCAAACCTATACATAGAAAAAGAGGTAGTTGTTCGAACAGAACAAGGGGATACCGCGTGGCTTAAAATCAGGAACTACGTGCAGCAAGGTTATATCCTTTCACCATAGTTACTCAATCTGTATGCTGAGCAAATAATTTAAGAAGCTGGACTACATGAAGAAGAACGCACGTGAGGATTGAAGGAAGACGCATTAACAACCTGCGATATGCAGATGACACAACCTTGCTTGCTGAAAATGAAGAGGACTTGAAGCACTTACTGATAAAAATCAAAGACTGCAGCCTTTGGTATGGATTACACCTTAACATAAATAAAACAAAAGTCCTCACGATTGAAGCAATAAGCAACATCATGATAAATGGAGAAAATATTGAAATTGTCAAGGGTTTCATTTTACTTGGATCCACGATCAACACCCATGGAAGCAGCAGTCAAGAAATCAAACGACACATTGCATTGGGCAAATCTGCTGCAAAAGACCTCTTTAAAGTGTTAAAAAGCAAAGAAGCCATTTTGAGCACTAAGGTGCGCCTGACTCAAGCCATGGTATTTTCAATCGCCTCATATGCATGCGGAACCTGGACAATGAATAAGGAAAACCGAAGAAGAATTGATTCCTTTGAATTATGTTGTTGGTGAAGAATACTGAATATATCATGGGCTGCTAGAAGAATGAACAAATCTGTCTTGGAAGAAGTACAGCCAGAATGCTCCTTAGAAGCGAGGATGTTGAGACTTTGTCTCATGTACCTTGGACATGTTATCAGGAGGGACCATTCCCTAGAGAAGGACATCATGCTTTGTAGAGTGTGAGGGGGAAAAAGAGGAAACCCTCAGTGAGATGGGTTGACACAGTGGTTGTAACCATGGTTAAACATAGCAACAATTATGACAACGGTGCAGGACCGGGCAGTGTTTTGTTCTGTTGTACACAGGGTCACTATGAGTTGAAACCAACTCAAGGGCACATAACTGTGGGGATATGTGCCATTAAAATACGGAGGTATAAAGGCCTCTATGCTGCACAACATGTTGAGACTCGTCCCCAACATGTTGAGACTTGTCACGACTTGTTTTTCCAAACCCGTTACTGATTGGCTTATTTACCTGAATTCCTCCTCCCTTTGCCCGAAACTTATTGTTATTCACCCAAAGCCCATTGTTCTGTTATTTGCTTCACTGCTTGCTGTATTGACTATAAAATAAACTCCTGGGACTGAAGCTGGGGTTCGACTCCTCAGAGTGACCCTCCTGGCCCCACTTCTCTGTAAGAGTTGTGGCATTGGTTATTGTCTCCGCCGCCCAGACAACCATCGCCGCTGTGACAGATGGTGCCCCATGTGAGGGCAGAGTTGTAGACGCCCTCGCACTTAATCCCTTCAAGTGGTGAGTATAGGACGTCCAATTCAGGCTGGGTTTACAGCCTGAGAGCGGCGGAGCTTTCCGCGGAGCTTTCCCGAAAGCTCTCAATTCAGGCTGGGTTACAGCCCAAGGGCGACGGGGCTTTCCCGAGCACTCTGAAGAGATTTCAGGCTTCAGTCCAGGAGTTTTTACTGTCTCTCATTCTCCTTTTTCATTTTCCATTTCTCCCTCACTGTGGGGAATTCTCTTTCTTCTGAACAGTGTCAATATAAAACCCAGTTGTTAGGATTGTTAAAGGCCTCCAAGCTTAAGGTGTCAGAAGAAGCTCTTACCCAACTTCCAGTTTTAATTGAATCTTCCTGTCCTTGGTATCCCTTGCGGGGAAACCTTGATGTAGAAGCATGGGAACGTATTAGTAACATCATTCATGACATGAACATCCCAGCTTCAGTTCTTATTGCTTGGCACCACTGTCGCCTTGCCCTGCAGTCCTTACAGGCAGCTCCTTCGGCTCCCTCCCCTAGTAAAGAAAATGTTTATGACCCTCCTCCTTCTGCGCCTCCCGAGGCTGATTCCTCACAACACGAGTCTCTTATGGAGAGATGTTTGCGAGAGGGCCGTGAAAAAGAAGGGATTTCTGCTTATCCTGCCACTCAGGGAACAGGACCACCCCGTCATGATGGCCTTGACTTTCAAGTTTTTAAAGAACTCTGTAAAAGCATGATAGAGAAATGGTTTACAGTGTTCCTTTACAAAAGGAATTGTAGAAGCTATAGGACAAAACTATGAGATGACCCCCTGGGATTGGAACATTTTAATGTGAACAGTCTTAACCCCTGCTCAATTTAGCATATGGAGTCAAGAATACAAGGAACATTGTAACCTTTATGCTATGGACAATCTTAACCATAATATCCCTGTTAGTCTTGACATGCTCCTGGGTGTTGGGAATCATTCCACTCCCCAGGCCCAGAGTCAGATGAATAGGCAAGGATTCAGTCAAGCCTCCGATGCTGCCACCAAAGCCTGGAGGAAAATCCCTGATTCCAGAACACCCACCAGCTCATTCGCCACTATTCGCCAAGCAGCAAACGAGCCTTACATTGATTTTATCAACTGCCTCCAAATGGCTATTTCCCGACAGGTACATAATCAACAAGTGGCTGAAGTTCTTTGTCTCCAGCTTGCTTACGAAAATGCTAATGCTGACTGTCGAGCTATTTTAGCCCCCTTAAATGCACAGAATCTTAATTTAGCTGAAATGATTAGAGCATGTCAAAATGTTGGCACAGAAACTCATAAGGCACAAGTACTAGCAGCAGCTCGCCATCCATCCACTGCCACCTGTTTTGGGTGTGGTAAACCTGGACATTTTAAAAAGGACTGTCATAGGTTAAAAAACAAAAATGCCAACGCTAAACTTCCAATCCGAAAGTGTCCCCGCTGTGGTAAATGCTTTCATTGGACTAATCAGTGCAGGTCTCAACTTAACAACCAAGGCAGCCCTATGTCAGGAAACGGGAAGAGGGGCAAGAGCTCTCGTGCCCAGAAAAATCCAGGGAGCCCCCAAGTGTGGAGTGTGGAGACCGCAGCATAAACTCCAAACAGCAACGTTTGCGAGTCAATGATTTAAAAGCAGCCACGGAAGGGAGTGTAGGTCTAGATTTACCCTTAGCAGAAGGGGCTATAATAGATGAGGCAGGAAAAGTTTTTCTTATAGCAACACAGGTTTGGGGACCCCTGCCTCCAGGATATTTAGGACTCCTAATGGGTCGCTCTAATATTACATCTCAAGGTCTGACTGTTCATCCTGGTGTAATAGGCTCTGATTACGAAGGTCAAATTAAAATTATGGTTTCCAGTCTCTCATATTGGAATGTTACTCCCTCTGATAAAATAGCACAGCTAATTTTACTTCCCTTTGTAGTCCCCTCCGCACGCACTACCCCAAGATGGGCTGGGGGTTTCGGCAGTACTGACGCTTTTTGGTTGTTAAGTTACAATCTTCTCAACCATATCTTACTGTTCAGGTCAATGATCGCATGTTTAAAGGGCTCGTGGATTCTGGGGCAGATCTAACTATCTTCTCCTCTGATTCCTGGCCCTCTTCTTGGCCCAAGAAGCAAACCGCTGAAACCTGCACCGGAGTTGGAGGAGCACAGTGTCCTTTTCAAAGTACACTTCCCATTGTTTGCTATAGCCCTGATGGACAGCCCGCTTCTATCTGTCCCTTTATCCTTCCTTTGCCTGCTATATTATGGGGACGAGATTTACTCTTCCAGTGGGATGTTCAAATTGGCACCCCTCAGGATATTTCATAGGGGCCACTGCTCAAACAGACCCTTTGTTGAAGTTAACCTGGATACCTGGCCCTCCTGTTTGGGTTGAGCAGTAGCCCATTAAAGGAGAGAAATTAAAACACCTTAAAAAACTTGTCCAGGAACAGTTGGAAGCTGGACACATCTGGCCTTCCTACAGCCCTTGGAATACACCTATTTTCTGTGTCCCTAAAACATCCAAAAACTGGAGGCTCCTTCATGACTTATGGGCTGTTAATAAGCGTCTTGTCCCTATGGGACCTCTCCAACCAGGAATTCCCAATTTGGCCTATATTCCTCAAACGTATCATATTATTATTATTGATCTTAAAGATTGTTTTTTTACCATCCCACTCCATCCTGATGACTGTGCTAAATTTACCTTCTCAGTTCCTTCTGTAAGTAATTGTCGTCTTATGCAGCATTTTGAGTGGACTGTTCTCCCACAGGGCATGGTCAATAGTCCAACTATCTGTCAATACTATGTTGATAAGGCTCTTAAGCCAGTCTGAAGAGCCTTTCCCTCATGTCTTATATATCATTATATGGACGACATTCTCCTAGCCCATCCCAAACCAGAACAACTTGATTCACTTCTTTTCTCTGTTCAACATGCATTACAAGGTTTTGGCTTACAGGTAGACCCTGAAAAAGTTCAGTCTTTCACCCCGTGGCAGTATCTGGATACTATCTTGATACCCATATCATTCGTCCTAAAACACCAGAAATTATAATTCCCAAGGCCTTAACTCTAAATGACCTCCAAAAGATCCTTGGTCATATTAATTGGCTGCGACCTTCACTCGGCATAACAACCTCTCAACTGGTCCACTTATTTGAGACCCTTAAGGGTGACCCTGCTCTAACTTCTATGAGAACACTCTCTCCCCAAGCATTCCATGAATTAACACTTGTTAACCAAGCCATTAAAGAAAAATTTTTGACTCGTTTACAGATAAATCATCCTGTTTACCTTCTCCTATTAAATACTCCTCATAGTTTCACAGGCGTGCTCTGTCAATTTACTCCTGACTTCGGAGTACTTGAGTGGCTTTTTCTTCCTTATCGCCCTCCGCAACAGTTGTTTACACGTTTCTCTCAGCACATTAACTTATTAATGCAAGGATACACCCACACTCAACAGCTTTTGGGTTCTGACCCTCATTTTATATACTTTGGGGTAACAAAAACAGCTTTTGATCATGCTCTTCTTAATTCTGAAGAGCTCCAGATCACTTTGGCTGATTTTACTGGGCAAATAATTTATTCTTATCTCACTTCAAAGCCACTCTCTACACTACGGCTCCTTCCTTTACAATTTTCTACTATGCTCTCTCCTTCCCCTCTTGCTAATGCCCCTACCACCTTAATAGACGGATCAGGAAAAACTGGGAAGGGAGCGGTCACTTGGCAGACAGACGGTGCCTGGCAACATTTTATTACACAAAAGGCCTCCACTACACAGTGTGCCAAGTTGTTGGCAGCTGTTGCTGCCTTTGAAATTTTTAAATCAATGCCTTTCAATTTAGTCGCTGATTCTGCTTACGGTGTTCACACTATTCAACATATTAGCGATGTAACTCTTTGATTTAGTACCGATTATGAGTTATTTAGTTTATTTAAAAGGCTCCAAACCCTGCTTAATAGCTGTAACTCTCCCTTTTTTGTGGTACATGTGCACTTCCATACATCCTTGCCAGGGCCTCTTTCTGACAGCAATTCTCGCACCAATTTACTTGCTGGCTCTGCCTTTTCTGATGCACGAACTTCTCATAATTTCTTTCATCAAAATGCACGTGGACTTCAAAAACAATTTTCTATCTCCCTTACTGAAGCACAACAAATTGTTCGCACCTGTCCTGACTGCCAATGTTTTTCTCCCACGTCCTTTGCTGCTGGCGTCAACCCTCGTGGTCTAATAGCCAATCAGTTATGGCAAATGGACGTAACACACTATCCTCACTTTGGGAAACAAATATCTCCATGTATCCATAGATACATGTTCTGGGTTTCTTTATGCTACAGCCCTTTCTGGGGAA
Source organism: Dugong dugon (assembly GCA_030035585.1). Classification (NCBI taxonomy): domain Eukaryota; kingdom Metazoa; phylum Chordata; class Mammalia; order Sirenia; family Dugongidae; genus Dugong; species Dugong dugon. Next base: position 102,210,946 of record CM057468.1, on the reverse strand, counting down.
TGTTCTACTCATGCCTGTCATCACTTTACCCAAGCCATTGCAACTATGGGATGTTCCCAAGCCCTTAAAACTGATAATGGGCCTGCATATACTTCTGCTAAATTTCAACAATTTCATGCCACTTGGAATATTCTTCATTCCACTGGCATTCCTTATAACCCTCAAGGGCAAGCCATAATTGAACTTTCCCATCATACTCTCAAACAGCTCTTAAATAAACAAAAGGGGGGAGATGATGGGTCTAGAGTATGTGACCAGAATGAAAGACTTCCCAAAGCTCTCTTTACTTTTAATTTTTTATTGGTTGCCAAAGATGGTCGTACTGCTGCAGAACGACATTTTATCCTCTCCGACACCTGACCTCACCCACAGGTCCTCTATAAAGATCCTCAGAATCCCTCTGTCTGGCAAGGGCCTGCAGAATTATTAACCTGGGGGCAAGGGTATGCAGCTGTTTTGTCTCCTACAGGTCCACTTTGGATTCCTGCTCAACTAGTAAAACCATATGATGATCCAGCGACAGCTGCCACCCGTTCGTCCCCTGGGGAAGGAGAATGACCAACAAAGCTCTGCAATACCGGTAACATGGGGAGGTCTAAAAGCCCTCTCCTTCAAAGCTGAACATATCCTCTCAACTACAGGTGCCCCACATACACCTGAAAATCTATTTCTAATTATGGTTTCATTTGTGACCTTCAATTCTCAACAGGTATGTGTTCTCCTCCTCCTCCTTTCTCAGGTACCAGCAACCTCTGCCCCAACCACCTACCGGGCTCATGTTCTTAGCCCCCCTGTCTTCCACCCAGTCACTTGGGAAGAACCAGAGCCCCTCTTTCCTCTAATGATACTAACGTTACTGGAGGACAATATTTGGCCTATTCCAAACCACTTATTAACTCCCCTGAAAAAGGATGGTTTGTACTGTCTACAAATTGGACACTATGCTGATGCCCTTCCTTTGTGTTTCACTACTCAGCCACGCACTGCTTCTGCGTGTGTGCTTATACTAGAACAATGGTATATGAATTACATTTACTACAATGGCCCCTATAAGCAACCAGCCTATTCTAAGCAATTTTTTGTTAAATCCATAGGCATTAATGGCAAGTTCAGTGCCTATATTACTCATTCACCTCCTTCCATCCCTGTATGTCAACACCCACACCTATCTCTTACAGACCCTATTGTTAATACTTGGGTTATTTGTCAAGCTACTAACTTTTCTCCATACTCACTCCCTTTCAAAATTTCACTAGAAAATCGGGGCCCTCAAGGTTTAATTTTATTACCAAATCACTCTACTTGGCAGTGGGCAACCCCATACCATTACCTAGAACATTCTAAGTCCTGGAACCCCGGCCTAGCCGGAACCATTCTTCGCTTACGTTATTCAACTACTCATTTCTCCCCATTAAAAATCCTTTCTTGGTGATTAGATCTCCCTTTTTATGAAAGAACTCTCCAGTCAGGAGTCTTTCTGAGGGGGACAAAGGATGCCAAGAACCCGTTCCCCAAATTACAATGAACTCTCCATGACCATAACAATTCTGTGCTTATATGCACATCTCGACCATACATTTTTGCTATAACTTCTAGTCCTCCAGATATCATTAAAGTAAATGCCTCTTTTCAATTAACATTATCCAATGGCTCTACTCAGATTACTTCATGTCTGTCCAGACAAAATGTATCCACTCTTAACATCAATTCTGTATTTGTCCTTCAACAAAAAGGCCACCTTTGGCTGCCCGTTAACCTTACACGCCCTTGGCAAGATAGTTCCCCCCTCGCTCAGGTCGTTAATGCATTACAGAAAATACAAACTAAAAGGTTTCTTGGGATTCTCATAGCCCTATTACCACAGCCACTGCTATTGCCACCGTAGCTCTCTCCCAATCTATTCAGACTGCCCAGCAGTTTAACACTTATATGCAAAATGTTACTTCTGAAATGTAAACTATGGCACCTATTGATCAAGAAATCCTCAAGTGTCTGGGTGCTTTAGAAGCCTCAATCCTTTGGCTTGGAGAGTGACAAGAAGCCCTATGGGAACATTCCCAATTAACCTGTGATGCTGAATACACTCGCTTCTGTGTTACAGCCCTTCCATATAATGAGTCCTGGAAGGATGTTAAAAGTAATCTTTTAGCTAGCTTCACTTCTCCATTGAAAAGTGATATTCAAAATTTACAATTTAAATTACAAGAACAGCTCTTGAGATTACAATCAGAGTCTAATAAGGCTACACTTAATACACTTAATGATTTTGCCTACTGGCTCAATCCCACACATTGGTTCTCTGGACTCAATCTCCGTGTCTGGATCCTTTTTGCTATAGGATGTTTAATAGTCTTGTGCCTCCTTATAGTCATCCGATGTTTCTACTCCCTGAAGATCTCCCATCACCAACAGAAGTCGGCCTTCTATGCCTGGACCATTCACTACCAGTTACCTAAACAGGAGATAGGAAAAATAAAGACCTCCTCTTAAGAAGGCCCTTCCTATGCTATAATTTTGATAATCAGTAATTACCTGTATTTTATTAATCAGTAAGTTCCCAATGAAAATTTGTTATGTGTAAATGCCTCTATATTTTCTGCTTCTCCTAGTTAGATGCTTCTGTATAGATAGATTTCTAAGTTAGATGATTCCTTTCCAATTGATAGTAAATTTGTGTAAATCAGTGTTTGTTTGATTGTTAAATCTGTTATGATGTATAAATTACCCTTCCTAGTGATTACCTTCCAAGTAATAGTGAAGCTGTGTAAATCATTGCTTATTTGATTGTTAATGAATCTTTGAGCCTTTATAAATCTTTAAGCCTTTAACAATAGTAATTTCAGTGGATGTTAAAAGTTAGCGTTTACCCGACAAAATGAGAGTCAGAGGAAACCCATGAGTCCAACAATCAGGATATTACTAATGCAGAGGATTATATTATCCTCATAAGATCATCCTCTATTGTCTTACACACCTGAAACGCACATTGAGTCTGCTCACTCTGGCTATGCAATTGATAAGAGCATTGCTCTTACTTAGTAACCTGGTGAAGAAGCAGATGGTTTCTGGTGGAAAACCAGCACCGTGAGTTTAAAGAGCCTGCAATGGCCTCCATCTAAGAGCACTAAGCCCAGGCATTAAGTAACAACCTGGTGAAAAACAAGATGGTATCCAGTGGGAAACCAGCACCGTGAGTTTAAAGAGCCTGCTATGGCCACCATCTAGGTGACTAAGTCCAGGTGTTACTCATAGCTATACTACTTCTCCTCCTTAAACATATGGAGTGTGCCCCAGCCATAGCTGGGCTCACAAGGACTCACTAATACACTAGGCCCTGAGGTGTGGAGACAGTAGCTGAGATAATCTTGGATTTTATCTAGTAGAAAAAATTTTACTTTCTCCTAACAGACACTTGTTGGACCAGTGAAAATCCTCTTGATTCTTATTCCATTAACTAAACAAAAGGGGGGAAATGTGGGGATATGTGCCATTAAAATATGGATGTATAAAGGCCTCTATGCTGCACAACATGTTTAGACTCGTCCCCAACATGTTGAGACTTGTCTCGACTTGTTTTTCCAAACCCGTTACTGATTGGCTTATTTACCTGAATTCCTCCTCCCTTGCCCGAAACTTATTGTTATTCACCCAAAGCCCTTTGTTCTGTTATTTGCTTCACTGCTTGCTGTATTGACTATAAAATAACCTCCTGGGACTGAAGCTGGGGTTCGACTCCTCAGAGTGACCCTCCTGGCCCCACTTCTCTGTAAGAGTTGTGGCATTGGTTATTGTCTCCGTCACCCTGACAACCGTCGCCACTGCGACAATAACAACGTTGTCATCAATTTTAATAAGACCAGTAAAAAAAAAATTTTAATTGCACATTTTATTACTTAATAATGCTTCTAAAGGAAATGCATGTGAGAAACATGTGCAGATAAAAGAAACAGAACCAGCTCTAAAAGCTGCTAAAATAAAGCAACTGCTAAAAAGTCAAGATACAACTTTTAAAACTAGTTTATTTCTTTATAATATTTAAACAGTTTTATTTTTAAATGTTACTATTAATTATATTCAGGGAAGTAAGGCAAATTATCTATCTGTATAACTTTGCTTTCAATTTGGAACATGGACTACAAAATTTCAAACAATCTTTACTATAACTTTTGCTTTCCTGGGGGTAGCCAGTATAAAAATGGACTATCAACTGGGTCATTCAAATTGAATTAATAGGAACAAAATGAGTCAGAATCCTTATGTTTAATCAACTACAGAGTCAAAATACACAATTCTACCAAACAAATTTGAATTTAATTTTCTAGGAAACTTTTTGGTCATAAACCAAAATAGTGCATTTTCCATTAACTTGGGCCTAGAGTTTGAAAGAGAGAGAAAGATCACATTGACTTTTATAATACTGACTGAAAATGAGATTATATAAGATCACATGTGGAGATACATGTAAGTATACAGTAAAGTGATTTTAAATACAGAATAGTTACTGTATGAATTCTAAACTTTCCTTTATATTCAAGTAAAAATTAATAATACCGTACCAGTCCAAATCTCCAGGCCATAGGCAGATAACATGCTGTTAACATTAGTGATTAGGGTTTTATTTAAATAATAGCTGTATAATTAGGACAGCTAGTATGTAACCAACATTTGATACATAGAGCTTTTAAGGTTTCACACACTGGCTTTCTTAAGGGGGGCAAATGTAACAAAAAATTGATAGTAGGCAAAAACCACGTGGAAGAAAAGGAGTGTTCTTTATTTTTTCCTGTTCATCTATGTTGGAGAATATGTTTAGAGGAGGACTGTGAAGCCCTATCTGGAAGTGAAATGTTTGTGCTCTTAAATCCAAACAATGGTACAGCATGGCACACTAGAGTGGGGATTTTTCCTTTTTAATCAAGATTCTAAGAAGGTATGTAGGACCCTTGTAGTAGTCTTGCATTAGAAAAAGTAGACAGATCACAAGTACCTTGGCCAGTTATCTCCTTATTCTCCTTTAGTGGCCAATGGCACAATTTCCTGAGGAAATATGCTCCCCGCAAGACAGAAAACCTAGTTGGCCCAACCTTAATAAATGAATACAGATTAATTCATTACAAATAAATATAATCATCCTTGCTGCTTTATAACAAACTGTCTTCCAATCTCAACTATCAAACTGTTAGAAAATGTAGGAAATACTGCAGATGTTTTCTTAAAAGGGAAAGGACATGACACCTGGCAGAGCTGAGGTTCTGAAGCCCTCCTTAGGCAATTTTTCCAAGAGCCTCTTCGATGACATGGGGCCTGGCTTTCAGTTTTATGTGGCTAGTTAGATATAGAAAAAACATCAAAGCTCTGGAAGCCTACATGTTATTGCTGAGCCTCAACACGACTGAGTGGCATTTTCTAGCAAACTCAAGTTGTTATGAAAATTCAAACTTTGTTACAAAGCATTGCAATATGAAACTCTTAATTTATTCGAATCAACACATATGTGATTATCAATAAAATGGCTTCCATCATGGGTGTTATTTGACTTCTGTAAACTGTCTAGAGACCTTTGGAACCATTCTAACATGGGAAGTTTATGGATGTGGTGTAGACATTTCATTGTTTATGTTGCGGTTAGAACTATTGACTTATTAACTTATTCCCATCATATTTTCATACACACTTTTTGTAAACGTAAAGTTGACACAATTTCAAAATTGTTAAATTACAATATTTTTCTTTCTCCAGGCAATTCCCAATTTCAGGTATTGTTTTTCAAATTTCTCAATGGCACTTCAATTTAATGGTTATCTCTTTGCTAATATGAGTCCCTGTAAAAGATCTGACTGCTTTTCTTCCCCCTGTGGACAGTAACAGAAGTGCTGATCACGAGAGTGAGATGCATCCGTACTGTAAGCACAATCAATGCCCAGGATTCTGGACTCCATCTAGAAACCAAAGCAATCAATCACAACTGACATGATGAGCGACAAGGAATAAAGATGGCATGCATGACACGATCACCTACAGAAACTGTTGTATTTATCCCATCTGTAACTCATTCATTGTTTCTCCAATTTTCCCAACATTCTCCCGCACACCTCAGAAAAACTGGCAGAAGAGTCAGATGGGTTTATTTTTATGACCTCGTGGTTTCACTCTCTTCAATATTTGGGGGGAAATACCAGCTCTCATGCTGATTTCTTTCATTAAATGTATATATATTTTTAAATACACATGCTCTGAAAACTGAGAACTCTATATTTATCTAACTAGTCAATTTAGTATATAAGATACCTAATCTCCTAGCACTTAACAGCCAGGCACCCCATCAGGGTCCTTGGAAAAGAGTATGCTTATTGTGGTAACAATGAAACACTGTTTTAGGGATAGATTCCCTCTCATCTGCCAGCATATAATATGAAATCCAAAACTCAATAGTTGGGGTGCTTATACTCCAAGCTCCCTCACTCTAAGTCATTGCTTTCTGTGCTGCCTTTGGGATGCACACAAGAACATACAACTAGGATGCTCACTCTCCAGCCTGGGTTTTAACTATCTGCCTGGAGGGAATCAAAGTGATATGATTTCTTCCACTGCTAAAAGAAGTTCAGAGTCGCAGGAGAAAGTAAGCCTTAAGATATAGGGATGGAAAAATATTCCCTCAGCCTTTTTTTGTTCACAATAGTATTTCCTTCTTAAATTCGTTAGCATGTATTATGGACTACTGCGTTTATTTGGAACTGACAGTACTGCCTTTATAACTTGGTGGACTCAAACTGCCAACCCTTTGGTTAGCAGTTGAACGTTAACCATTTGTACCACATATTTTATATGTACTTCATTTCTTTGCAACCTATAGTTAAACATTTCCATGTAAGGGCCCATTCTTTTTATTTTTTTGTTTCTTTATGCCTTCAAAGCACGTAACATTTATGCTGTTCTTTCTCGGTTGGACACGTACACTTACATACATAGAGCATTGGCATACTTGCTTGAGCAAATGTTGGCATGTAAAAAACTTGACAGTAAAAAATGCAGTATATACAATTAAATGTACATAATGTGTTTTGTTTTTTAAATGCACAATTCTGACAGAGAATTTTACATTAAAGACCTCAGGCTAGAATATCACCTCCATGAAGGCAAGCATTTTTTCTGATGTGTTCACTGCCAGATCCCCAATGCCTGATAAGTCCCAATGCCCGGCACATAGTCGGCAAACATTAAATGTTGAATAAATTAGAAAAACGATAGTAACCCTGAAGCTTTATCTGAATAAGAAAAAGGTAATTCGTAATAAAAAGCTATGGCATGATTTATGATTTTGTGATTTATAAAGAGTAAATGATGTTGAATTAGAGGGAAACACAAATTTTCATGTGGGTTCCTAACAGCCTTCAAATCTTTGCAAGTTGGTAAACAGGAGGTTGGTATAAAGCAGAGAAAAGAAATCAACACTGAGTTTCTGTTTGCAGGGAGATGTTCTTCTTGCAGACCTGATATGCAGCTGGCACCCACAAGTATGAGCACACCAGGTGTGCAGTTATTGAAACATTTCCCTACTGGTTAGTAAACTGCTGAGCCCTTCAAGTACCCCCTGAAGCCCCAGAAATTTTGGTCTCCCCCAGAAACTGGACAGTCCCACAATCCCAAAATGAAAGAGCTAGTGTCCATCCTAGCAGGGGGCCTCCATCATGGTGGCTGGCCATCATTTGGATTGGTCAGTACCTCTGCTCTACTGGTTGTTAAATATTTTGAACATTATCGCTGTTTTCCTGTTAGGATTCTGACAGGAAGCCAAACCTTTCCCATCCCAAAGATTTCATGAGGAGTGAAAAAGTATTCCACCTGCTGTGCAGAGGTCATTCAAAGGTTTGTACAAAGTGGTAGAAAGAATGTATAGCTTAAACAGATGTCAACAACACAGAACAAAAGGGCATGAGATGGGTAGCACTTAAGAGAGAGTCACACAGATTTAGAGTAGAAGGTAGACAGCAGAGATAAGAGAATAATGCCTTGTGTTCGGCTGCATTGGTTAGGCACGCACAAGGCATGTAGAGAACAGAACAGCTTGTCTGCAAAGAGATGGGAAGAAACTGCGAGAGGGCAGGAATGGAAAAATGAATCTAGTTACAGTGTGTTACCCCTGTGGACATCCAGGCAGGCTAATGCAAACATCTAAACACACACAAACACACACAACCCTATAAGCAGTACTCTTGTTCTTACAGTCCTGGTAAGTTTCTAGTTTCAAGTGGGGGTACATTCTCTAGCCTTAGTCTAAGTGAGCACAATCTTCATTGTGGCCACAAAGCTAGCAACCAGCTGAGAACTTAGTTCTGGCCCTTGAATTGGTAAAGGTGCAGGAATTTTTAGATTAACAAATCAAGCTGAGGAAGCAGTCAGAGTGTGAGTACTAGTGTAGAACTGAAGTACAAGACAGAGAAAATGAAACAGAAGCCCCTATTTATAGCCTGGGCTAATTCTGAAAGCAGGTAATCCATGTTGCCATTAAGAGGACTCATTCTTCGGTACTGGTTTTATGAGCAACTAGAAAATTTCTAGGTTGCATTAGCTGGTAATGGTGTCAGTACTGGTCAGCTTCCTATTTGGGCCAACTGGACCCGCAGCTGCTTATCATTAGTGACCCTGTCTGTAAGATGCTTTAGAAAGTAAATTCAGACAGAATACATCATGGTGCATGAAGGGAAAAATAGGGCACAATACCCAAGAAAGAGAAAATGACATATTCAGCAAGAAGAACAATATCCTGAGAACAGACACTGAACTTTATGTATAAAGCAGAGAGAGTTGCTAAGCCTCCTGCCACATACATAAGAACAAAGAAGCAGTTAGGAATACAAGACTGAAATGCTGGCTCTGCCATTCCTGGCAAGAGAATTATTACCAGTGAGGGGAACTGGTAATAAATACTAAACTCATACACCTGTAGGATATATCTAACTTGTAATTCATACATAACTTAATCTAGTTAATATTTTTATAAATTTATCCACACATTGATCAAATTATTCTTAAATAACTTTCTCATATTTGAAAGTCCGATTAGAGTTTTCCATCCAGGTGTTGAGAGAAACTTTCCATCATTTGATCAATAGATTGATTTCTGAAAATATCAGACTTGTTCTTAATTGGCCTATTTATGATCAATCCTTGTTGAAAAGAAAATAGTGAAGACAATAAAAGGCAGACTACGTGATTGGCACTTTAGAAATTTTTAATAACAAAAATATGAAGAAGTAAATTTTTTAGAAGTGGTGAATTAAAATAGTTTTTGAACTATTAATATCCAATTTGATGCAGGAACACCAAAACTAAGTTTTCGTGGATCTACTCATAAGAGGTTATTTTTTTCCCTTATTTTTTTGATAGCAAGGAATGTTTTTAGTGCATCATTATTCATTTATTAAGTATCTGTGGATCCAATTCATAAATTATACTCATACTCAGTCTGTCAAGGAAACCCTGGTGGCGTAGTGGTTAAGAGCTACACTGCTAACCGAAAGGTTGGCAGTACCTGTTTTTAAACAATTGGGTTCACTGAGCAAGCTAATTTTCAGACCCTACTAAAAAGAAAAAAAGAATGGACATTCTCTCCAGCCAAAGACACATGTAGATAGAATTTAAGCAAGTTGGCTTTTTCTCTGTGGAATACAAAAGTATAACTGAGTATATATTTTAAACACATATACACAATGGAAGAAATCAAACAAAATGTGTGCTTAACCTCTTCAACTTTCTGAATACTGGATGTGGTAAGATTGGATATGACAGTCAAATAGCTAAGTTGAACACTTTCTCTTTGTATATGTTATTCTTATCCTTCTCTCTTCAGAATCTAAATGGAAACAAATAAACTCTTCAGAGGTATCCAGCCATTTTTATTCAAAAAAATCTGTCAGTTTCACAAAGACAAATCAAATTATTGAGTATAACAATAACAAATTCTTGTTGTTGTTAGGTGTCATCAAGTTGGTTCCAACTCATAGCAACCCTATGTACAACAGAACAAAACACTACCCAGTCCTCACAACTGTTGCTATGTTTGAGCCCATTGTTGCAGACACTGTATCAATCCGTCTCATTGAAGCTCTTCCTCTTTTTCAATGAACCACTACTGTACCAAGCATGATGTCCTTCTCCAGGGTCTGGTCCCCTCCTGATAACATATCCAAAGTACGTGAGATGAAGTCTCGCCATCCTTGTTTCTAAGGAGCACTCTGGCTGTGCTTCTTTTAATAACCAATGCCAATAATCAATAATTAAGAATAATATTGTGAAAATTAAACCATGTTTGCTAACAAACGTTCCATTATGTTTGTTTCTCATTCTTGTTTCACATATGGTCATTCTTTAGAATTATAATCATAAACACAAAGCAATGAGGACAAAAAGGAAGAATGAGTTATAGTATTTTATACTGTGTTTTTATACATTTCCTTTTTGTGTTACAATGCAGTTTACCAAGTTTCTTTTAAAACCCAAGACCAGTACAGGTGTCATAATTATATTTTATTTATGCCAAATAGCCAACAGAATTTAAATATTATTCCCAATTACCTTAAATGTCAAGGAGAATTTTGTGAGAACTAATGTTTTTGTTGGAGTTTGTGCAATCTTATTGTGTTTTCATTTGTATCTGATAGGGTAGAAACTATGGAAACATCATAGCTTTGCCATAGCTTTTGGCTCTCATTGGTCACCTCACCTTGATTAGTTCACTAATGGTGTTCAGAACTCATTCTAGGCAATATCACAAAGTAGACACTTGGCATTGGGCCCTTCTGTTGGCATTTTTTTCTCCTCAGAACTCACTGTTATTAAATAATTTAACCTTTAAGTCAATTAAACATTAATAGACTACCCCATCTAAGAAGTATTTGCATTTGTATTTGTTCTGATGAGAACAATGATAATTTTGTGGGGTAACTAATATGATGAAAATTTAGGCACTATGGATCATGGAAAGGGAATTCTCTTGGTAAAGATATCTCCTTAGAATCCCTATTAAAAAAATAGCATCCAATTGCTTTATACTTAAGTCATCTCAAGGTTGTGAGTACAGCTGTGTATGTGTATGTGAGTATGTGAATGTGTGTACATGTGTGAAAGTGTTTGAGTGAGTGAGAGACTGAGGGAGACTCTATCAGTTTCTCACTACATCTCTCACTGACAGCGCAGTCATAATCCTATATAAATATATTCATAACTCTCTTAACCTTGCTTTTTTTTTAATACCATGTGTTTTCATCAACGGAAGTATGCTGAGTCATGAGATGTGTTTAAATTTTGATTGGTAATATGGATTTTGAGGAATATTATCTGAAGCTACGTGGTTACCACTGAACTTTTTGCATTCTCAAGCCTGCTAATTAATGGATGACTGTCGTTCCCAATGAACCTTGGTTGCTGAAAATATGGTGGGGTGTCTTACATCAGGTTACATGGGGAACCTCTTGTTTTCCAATTATGACACAAAAAAAACAAAACCAAGGCCACCAGGGCTCCCTAATTATCACACAGGAAATCATAAATATTCTTACAAGGCTTACCTAGAGGTTAAAAAGCCAAAAGAGTCAAAATTTTTACCCAGTCACACTTCCTGGTAGCAATCTGTAACATTAAAGCTTCATACTCCAGGTATTTTGCTTCAACTAATGTTTCCTTTACCTTTCACCGTTAAGCAAGTCCCCACTAAAGGGCAGCAAATACTTTCTGTGACAAAAGTATACTCCCAAAGAACTTGTATGTCCACCGGTGACCAAAGGGTATTAAGAGATTTTTTTATATCTTTCATAATTTTGAATGTTGCATGAATAAAAATTCATACCCAGATAAAAGAGGGAACATTCACATTCACCTGCTATAAATACAACGCAAATATCGATGGTAAGGAAGGAAGAAGTCCAAACTGCACTGAAGGTGTTAGCAAAAAACAAGCCTCCAGTAATTGACAGAACATCAATCAAGATGTCTCAACAAACAGGTATAATGCTGGAAACACTCAGTTGTCTATGCCAAGAAATTTGGAAGAGAGCTATCTGGCCAACCAGCTGCAAGAGATCCACATTTGTGCCCATTCCAAAGAAAGGTGATTGAACAGAATGCCGAAATTATTGAACAATATCAATAATATCACACACAAGTAAAATTTTGCTGAAGATAATTAAAAAACAGTTGCAGCAGTACATCGACAGGGAACTTCTAGAATCTCAAGCCAGATTCAGAAGAGGATGTGGAACGAGGGATATCATTCCTGATGTTAGATGGATCTTGGCTGAAAACAGAGCACCAGAAAAATATTTACCTATGTTTTATTGACTATGCAAAGGCATTCAACTGTGGATCATAACAAATTATGGATAACTTTGCAAAGAATGGGAATTCCAGAACACTTAATCGTGCTCTTATAGAACCTGTACATACATAGACCAAGAGGCAGCCACTTGAACAGAACAAGGGGATATTGCAAGGTTTAAAATAAGAAAAGGTGCATGTCAGGGTTGTATCCTTTCACCATACATATTTAATATGTATGCTTATTGAATAATCCAAGAAGCCAGAGTATATGAGAAGAATGGAACATCACAATTGGAGGAAGACTCATTAACAACCTGCGATATGCAGTTGACACAGCCTTGCTCTCTGAAAGCGAAGAGGACTTGAAGCACTTACTGATAAAGATCAAAGACCACAGCCTTCAGTATGGATTATACCTCAGCATAAAGAAAACAAAAATCCTCATAATTGGACCAGTAAGCAACATCGTGATAAATGGAGAAAATATTGAAGTTGTCAAGGATTTTATTTACTTGGATCTATAATCAACACTGATGGAAAAAGCAGTCAAGAAATCAAATGACATACTGCACTGGGCAAATCTGCTGCAAAAGACCTCTTTAAAGTGTTAAAAAGCAAAGATGTTACCTTGAGGACTAAAGTGCCCCTGACCCAAGTGATGGTATTTTAAATCACCTTATATGCATGCAAAAGCTGGATGATAAATAAGGAAGAAGGAAGGAGAATTGACACTTTTGAATTATGTGTTGGCGAAGAATACTGAATATACCATAGACTGCCAAAAGAACAAACAAATCCGTCTCAGGAGAAGTATAGCCAGAATGCTCCATAAAAGCGAGGATGCTGAGACTTCTTTGTCTCACATACTTTGGACATGTTATTAGGTGGGACCAGTCCCTGGAGAAGGATATCATGCTTGGTAAATTAGAGGGTGACCGAAAAAGAGGAAGATCCTCAACAAGATGGACTGACACAGTGGCTGCAACAATGGGCTAAAGCATAGCAACGATTCTGAGGTTGGTGCAGGACCAGGCAGTGTTTCGTTTTATTGTACATAGCATTGCTATGGGTCAGAACCAACTTGAAGGCAGCTAACAACATATATATATGTTAACATATATATATATGGCAAGTGAATGTGAGCTTACCCTTTTTTTTTCTGGGCATGAATTATATGTATATAATTTTGAGAGACCTATTCACAGGCAATATTTGCCTATGTGTCTTAAAACCATTGTATTGCATCCACCAGAGGATACTTTAAAAATGCCAATCTATTTCTAAATGCAAGAAATGACAGCTGTAGTTTGTGAGGACTGACAACCAGGACTAGGCAACTGCATTTAAACCAATGAGTAATCAGAAGAGTTGACAGTTGTTCTTCAGTACTCAGATTTCCTATAGAGCATGGCACTTTGGCAAACAATTGTTAGTGAACCATGGTCCTATGAAAGTCAATGTGTGATTGTCGAAATTTTAAGATATGCCAATACTTACTAGAGTTTATTTCATGACTTGGATAACTTTCATGAGAAAAAAATTTACAAAAGAATATCTGAACCTACAGTACATGATTAAAAGTTTTTTACTAGAAATATGAATCACTAAATATCAAACATCTTGCTCAGAGCTACTAGAGACATTAAATCAACATGTAAAATGCCAACAAGATACTGTGAAATACAATCCCTACCCTGTCAAAGAGCATTCTCCAGAATATTCAGTCTGGTGAATGTTAAAGTCTGCAAAGTATGGCACCATCCTAGCAAGCAGTGAGTCACCATCTATAAAAATTCAGAATTTTCTTAAAATCTCAAAGTTTACTGACTATGGCAAGGAGGTAATCATACCAGAAAAATACGGAGATTCTGTGTCATTGCCATAAATTTGTTCATCCCTTATCTAGTAGTCCACATCATTAAATAAGAAGTATTGAGTGAAAAAAGTAAATAAAGCAGCAAGCAAAAGAAATCAAACAACTAAGGTTAGCCCTTTGAAAAATCCAAATAAGCCATTTTTTTTTCTCATCTCTCGCTTCCACTGTCCCTCAGATGCCTGCCTTCCATTGGTGATACCTGTGTCTTGACAAGCTGCGATCAAAAATTATGCTCTGCATCACAATTTTCTCTATCCTTTACTCTTCCATTAAAACAAGCAAACAAACAAAAATCTCTTCCCTATCCTATAAAACTGTATTCTCTGAGAGATAATTCCTTTCCTTGACTTAATTTTTTTTTTTTAAGTATCTTCTACGCATCAGATGATATGATAGGTGTTAGGGACACAAGGATGAAGGAGAAATAGTTTCATTCATCATGAGCTTCCTGTGTAGATGAAAATATTCGATATCGGGCTAAAAATACATTACTTATGTTGGCTATCCAGTTTCTGCATTTTGATAGACTACTTGCATAGAAAAGTCATTACCTAAAAAAAGGTAGTTTTAATAGAAAGAATTTTGGATACTGCATGGGAAGGGGGGAGGTAGTTTAGCAATGGACAGGGAGATAAGAAAGGCAGGCCTTTAAATAATACAGCACATAACATATTGACTCATTCAATATAATTTTTTGTGAAAATAGCAACCCCATTACTAAGTAAATATAATACATGTTAAATAAATTATTTGATCACTGTATTATATTAACATTTGGTTATCTCACTATTTCTGCATTGTTAAAGTCAGCCTTGTACGTTGAGATTGGAGTCTCAAATGTGGAATGAGATAATTCTCCTTATTAGTCACCTCAGTAAGGATCATATGAAAGAACAGCCAGAGAGACAGAGAAATGTTTCTCAACTGGGAGAGATTCCCCATCCCCCAAGACTCAAAATGAGAAGAAAGTGATGAAAATATTCATTAATTATTGTAACGCTGAATGTATGAAGTATGAGTCTAGAAAAATTGGAAGTTGTCAAAAATGAAATGGAATGCTTTAAGATAGGCATCCTAGGCAATAGTTAACTGAAATGAGCTGGTATTGACCATTTTGAATTAGACAATCATATGGTCTACTATGCTGGGAATGATAAATTGAAGAACAGCATTGTACTCATAGTCAAAAAGAACATTTCAAAATCTATCCTGAAGTAATACTGTCGGTGATAGGATAATATCCATATGCCTACGAGGAAGACCAGTTAATATGACTATTATTCAAATTTTTCACCAATCATTAATGCCAAAGATGAAGAAATTGAAGATTTTTACCAACTTCTGCAGTCTGAAGTTGATCAAACATGCACTCAAGATATATTGGTAATTACTGGTGATTGGAAGGCGAAAGGTGGAAACAAAGAAGGATCGGTAGTTGGAAAATATGGTCTCGGTGATAAAAATGACAGCGGAGATTGCATGACAGAATTTGGAAGACCAATAAACTATTCATTGGAAATATCTTATTTCAACAACATAAAGTGTGACCATACATGTGGACCTCACCAGATGGAATACACAGGAATCAAATCGAATATATCTGTGGAAAGAGACAATGAAGAAGCTCAGTATCACCAGTTAGAACAAGGCGAGGGGCCAACTGAGGAACAGACCATTGATTGTTCCTATGCAAGTTCAAGCTGAAGCTGAAGAAAATTAAAACAAGTCCATGATAGCCAAAGTACAATTTTGAATATATTCCACCTGAATCTGGAGACCATCCCAAGCATAGATTTAATGCATTGAACACTAATGACTGAAGACCAGATGAGTTGTGGGATTACATCAAGGACATCATATATGAAGAAAGCAAAAGGTCACTAAAGAGATAGGAAAGAAAGAAGAGACCAAATGGATGTCAGAAGAGAGCCTGAAACTTGCTCTTGAATGTAGAGTAGCTAAACGAACAGAAGAAATGATGAAGTAAAAAGTCGAACAGAAGATTTCAAAGGGTGGCTCGAGAAGACAAAGTATTATAATGAAAAGTGCAAAGACCTGAAATTAAAAACTGAAAGGGAAGAAAGTGCTCAGCATTTTTCAAGATGAGAGAACTGAAGAAAAAATTCAACCCTCGAGCTGCAATACTGAAGTAGTCTATGGGCAAAATATTGAACAATGCAGGAAACACCACAAAAAGACAGAAGTAATACACAGTCACTGTACCAAAAAGAACTGATTGGTGTTCAACCATTTCTGAGGTAGTATATGACCAAGAACCAAAGGCACTGAAAAAAAGAAGTCCAAGCTGCACTGAAGACACTGACCAAAAAAAAAAAAAAAAAAAAGGCTTCAAGAATTGACAGAATACCAATTGAGATGTTTCAACAAATGGATGCAACGCTGGAAGCACTTAAGTTATCTATGCCAAGCAATCTGAAAGAACAGCTCCCTGGCCAAACGACTGGAAGAGATCCATATGCATGCCCAATTTAAAGAAAAGTGATCCAATAGAATGTGGAAATTATTGAACTATGTCATTAATATCACATATAAGTGAAATTAAGCTGAAGATAATTAAAAAATTGTTGCATAGTACATCGACAGGGAACTGCTAGAAACTCAAGCCAGATTCAGAAGAGGATGTGGAATGAAGGATATCATTGCTGCTATCAGATGGATCTTGGCTGAAAGCAGAGAATACCAGAAGATGTTTACCTGTATTTTATTGACTATGAAAAGGCATTCGACTGTGTGGATCATAACAAAGTATGGGTAACAATGCAAAGCATGAGAATTCCACAACAATTAATTGTGCTCACGCAGAACTTGTATATAGACCAAGATGCAGTCATTCATACAGAACAAGGAGATACTTGTGGTTTAAAATCAGAAAAGGTGTGTGTCAGGGTTGTATTCTTTCACCATACTTATTCAGTCTCTATGCTGAGCAAATAATCTGAGAAGTTAGACTGTATGGAGAAGAACACTGCATCAAGATTGGAGGAAGTCTCATTAACAACCTGTGATATGCAGATGACACAACCTTCCTTGCTGAAAGTAAAGAGGATTTGAACAACTTACTGATGAAGATCAAAGACTGCAGCCTTCAGTATGGATTACACTTCAAAATAAAGAAAATAAAAATCCTCACAACTGGGCCCATAAGCAACATTATTATACACGGAGAAAAGATAGAAGTTGTCAAGAATTTCATTTTACTTGGATCCACAATAAACACCCATGGAAGCAGCAGTGAAGAAATCAAACTATGTATTGCATTGGGCAAATTTGCTGCAAAAGATCTCTTTCAAGTGTTAAAAAGCAAAGATGTCATTTTGAGGACTAAGGTTCATCTGATTTAAAGCATGGTATTTTCAATCCCATCGTATGCATATGAAAAGTGGAGAATGAATAAGGAAGACCAAAGAAGAATTGATGCATTTGAATTACGGTGTTGGTGAAGAATATTGAATATACCACGGACAGCCAGAAGAATGAACAAATCTGTCTTGAAAGACGTATAGCCAGAATGCTCCTTAAAAGTGAGGATGGTGAGACTTTGTCTAACATAATTTGGATGTATTATTAGAAGAGTCCAGTCCCTGGAGAAGGACATCATGCTTCATAAAGTAGAGAGTCCGTGAAAAAGAGGAAGACACTCAATGAGTTGGATTGACACAGTGCCTGCAACAATGTGCTCAAACATAGCAACAATTGCGAAGATGGCGCTGGACCAGGTAGTGTTTCATTCTGTTGCACATAGGGTTGATATGAGTCGGAACCGACTCAAGGGCACCTAACTACAACAATAGCAACCGCCGTCAGGGGATATTTGGCAATGTCTGGAGACCTTTTGGGTTGTCACAACTGGAGTAGGAGCTACTGGCATTTAGTGGGTAGAGGCCAGGAGTGCTGCTAAACATCCTACAATGTACAAGATAGCCTCCAAAACAACGAAACATCCACCCCGAAATGTCAGTAGTGCCGAGGTTGAGAAACATTGATATAGCAAATGTTGTGGCATCTATTTTCCCAAAGGTAGCATCTCTTTTCCATCATGAGATTCCTCTTGTAATGGGAGGAATGTAGTGGGAGATTACTCATGATGATAGATTAAAAAATTGATATTGTCACAATTCTACCTAAAACCATTCAATGCATTTCTTAAACTTGAATGAGCATTAACATATCTGGAATAGTTATTTAAAATACAAATTCTTGGGCCTGCTCCCAGGAAATATTATTCAGTTTGTTTGGAGTAAGGGTAAAAAATCTTATTTTTGAGGTGATTCTGGTGTGAATGATTAGAGGACCAAATAATAGGACACAATGATCTGTTGAATAAAACACAAGTCCTCTAACATTCAGTGCAAGTCTTCATCACAGTCAAGTCCATGCATATGTTTCTGCTGTATATTTTATCTCTCTCCTCTCATACTCTGTGTTCCTTCATAGTGATCTATTTGAAGTTCACTGATACTTCGTACTATTTCATGGGCTCCACCTTTCACTTTGCATTTCTTCTACTTGGCATCCCCTTTACCTATTTGTCCACTGGCGGTAAATGCTTAGTTGTTCTCCAAAACAAACAAAAAAATCCCTGATTTGTAGTGTTTACTGATTTTTGTAATATAGATACTTCCACTACAGCTGTTTCAAGCCACCAACATGATATCATTGAACACTGAATTGGAAAGGGATGTGCATAACTGTCTCTTGGAAATCGGTGTGAGGTAGCTCCAGAACACCACTATGAATGACCATTATCTTTTATCCTTCCATGAAGGCTTCCCCAATAACTCAAGCTTGTTTTTTGCACACTTAATATTGGAAATATCACAGTTTCTCATTCATATTTATCAACATGTATGTTACTTCATTAGACTGAGTTCTTTGAGATAAAGGACTGTGATGATAAAAAAAATGAGTTCAGCTGAATTACATATTAACTCAAGTGTTTGTGTTTTTATGATGATTTTTGTATATGTTTTCCTTTTGAAATATCAAATTGTTTAATAAAGTTTAAATTTTTTTTAAAGTATTACCTAAGTTTTAGCTTCAGTCAAGTTAAAGAGTATCAAGCTAACGGGCTTTTGCCCATGTTTAAGCCAAAATATTAAAGGGGGAGAGGAGTGTACCTTTGAGAACCAGCCTAAGCACTAATAAAAATGAGACATGTGACCTTGAGAAGTTGACTTTGGGATGCTTGTAACTAATAGGAGATTCTCTTCCAACAGATCCAGGTCTGGGTTATTTGAGTCCAAGGAGTTATATTTACTCATATAGTACTTTATCTATAGTCAATTTGCCAAGGTGAGCTATTTTTACATTTAAACTATCAAGGACTTCTTAACCTGGTCCAATTTCTCTTAGAAAGGATTCCCTTACTGATTCACTCCTAAGTAATTACCTTCTTTAATTGGAACACATTTTTGAGGGAAGAAATATTTGATAATATTTTCTGGTATCTAGAGAAGACAGAGTGAAGCCCTTTTGTGCCACCCTAAGAAATTATCAATATTATCAGAAAGTTACTATGTGTATGCATTATTCTAGTCATCACTTGCCGTCTGTAATCATACAGATATTAGAATATTTGTTTTACTTGAAGACCAATTATAAAAAGTTTGTTAGCACTAGGTAATGTTCTCTCTCTCTCTCTCTCTCTCTGTGTGTGTGTGTGTGTGTATGTATGTGGACCCAATAAGTCATAATACTGTACAAACAGAGAAAATGATCTTCCTGTAAGGGCACAGGCATAAGGACAATTATACAAACTATACCGTGATATGGTACTGAATGTTCTTTCAATATTTTATGGAATTCTATGTTGAAATCCAAACAGAATTGTCTCTTCTGGGAGGTAATAGTGATTATAAACGAAAGACATGCAGACTTTTTTTTAAAAATCCTTAGCAAGAAAACGAATTTATTTGGTATCCATACTACTTTTTGTTTATTTGCCTTTCAGCAATTTATTGAAAGATGCAAGAACTTAAGTGGATATTCTAGGTTTGATTCAGTAGGAGCAGAAAAGAAATTTTACTCATCACCGAGCCAACTCAAACTCAATTTCCAACTCATGTCCAAACAATGTTTAACTTTACTGGCTTAAATTACTCATTTAAAAAAGGAAGTTTAGGTTGGCAGTGAAAACGATCGTGTAAGCTGCTAGGGCAGACACCTGAGAAGGATGATATTGTAACTTAGATGATCAAATACTTGATAAGACAGAACTCACTGGAGAAGATAATTTTCATTTTGATCATTTGACATTTTGGGGTTATTTATTTAGTTGCCCTTGGTAAATGACTTGCTCCTAGGTCTGTATCTCAAAGAGAGCTAGAAACACATTTGAAAGTTTAATATTGTATTAGGCAGGAATCCCAAAAGTTGTTAGAACATGACTATTCAGTAGAACTTAGTGATGTAAATGGCATATGTTTCTTAAGAAACGGACTTGATAACTTTCTTAAGGCTTTACTCCCTTTGAATGATGGGTTGTTTGTGTAGGACTGAAATAATTGCATATGGTACTGTACCACAGAACTCTCTTAAAAATATATTGCAGAGTCCGGCAAGATGGTGCTCTAGGCAGAAGCACCACGCTGTCCCTCCACAGCAAAGATCCGAAAAACTAAGCCAAACAGAGAATCAACAATCCTGAAACCCTAGAACATCAAATGAAGAGATAAAGAACTCAGCCAAACACCGAACGGAGTGAGAATACTGAAAGAGAACAGAGAGCGAAGAGAGATTCATGCAGAGGTCCCCTACCAGCTAACGCAGCGTGGATCCACCATCTTGGACTCCTATCAGAGACCACCAAACAGGAGAACGGGAGAGCAGCCTCGGGGAGCATCCAGTGGGAGACAAAACAGCCGCTTAACTTCACACATAACCATCTCCCCGCTGCATCCTGCCTACCTGCACCGTACACCTGACATCACACCACCAAGCTGTGCAGACACGCCCTATTGGAACCTGCCCAGCACTGACTACTGACCATCCTGGTGGCTGCGGTGAGTGCCACAAACAACCCGTCCCGGTGGCTCCTCTTCAGCTAGACCTGCCCAGCTGTACCACAAGGATGAAACAAAAAAATCTACAATCAATAAACGAGAGAAATATCTACTTAATGCCCTGAAAACAGCAAACAATATCAAAACATTTACAAAAACAAGAAGAGATGGTTCCAAGAGGCGTCCAAATTAAAACACCAGATAACTCTCCTGTGGAATAAAATGCACTAGAAGTACCTGATAGGGAACTCAAATCACTAATACTCGGAATTTTCCACGAACTGAGGCAAAAAGCTGACAAACATGTGAAAAAATAGACAAATTTATGGAAAATACAGACAAAAAATTGGAAGAATTCAGGAAGATGATGCAGGAACAAAATGCCAAAATAAATTCACAACTCAAAATTATACAAAAACAACAATTAGAAATCCAAAAGATAAACAACAAGATTTCAGAAATGGATGATGTCATAGAAGGGCTGAGAAGCAGATTTGAAACCATGGAAGACAGGATCAGTGGAACTGAAGACAAACACTTGGATACAACTCTGTTTCAGGAAAACTCAGAAAAAAGAACAAAGAAAAATGAAGAGACCCTGAGAGTTATGTGGGACACAATTAAAAGCAAAAATTTACGAGTGATTGGCATCCCAGAACAAGGGGAGAAAACAGAAAACACAGAGAGGATCATTGAGGAACTGCTGACAGAAAACTTTCCCAATATCATGAAAGATGAAAAGCTGGCCATCCAAGAAGCTCAACAAACCCCATATAGAAGAGACCCCAAAAGAAAATCACCAAGACATGTCATATTCACACTCGCCAAAACTAAAGACAAACAAAGAATCCTGAGAGCAGCTCGTAGAAAACAAGAAGTCACATACAGAGGAGAAACAATAAGACTAAGATCAGATTATTTGGCAGAAACTTTGCAGGCAAGAAGGCAGTGGGATGACATATATAAAATCTTGAAAGAAAAAAATTGTCAGCAAAAAATAATATATCCTGCCAAATTCTCGTTCAAATTTGATGGTGAAATTAGGTCATTTCCAGATAAACAGAAACTAAGGGAATATGCAAAAGTCAAACCAAACTAATAAGAATTATTAAAGGGAGTTCTTCGATCTGAGGACAAACAGCTTTAACCCTCAGGCAGGACGTAAGACGCAGGATCATATGAACCAGATACCATTTTAGGAAATGAACTCTCGAGGACTATCCAAAACAAAAGAAATACAACAGGGAATCAGAGCAATCAATCAAAGGATGACAACAACATCAAAACAATGAAAGAGGGAATAAATGGCATAGGTACAGAACTTTCTAATGGAGAGGAAGGCAAGGTGATACCAAGTAAGTGTAGACTGCTTCAAACTTAGAAAGATAAGGGTAAAATTCATGGTAACCACAAAGAAAGTTAACAAACCAACTCATAAAAATAAAGAGGAAAAACATAAAGTCTCAGCAAAAACAAAACCTACAAAAACAAAAGAAATTAACACAAAATCCACAAACAAATGTAACTCAGAACAAGAGAGTAAGAAGAACAAAGAAAACTTCAGCACCACAAAAAAAAAGCACTACAAAATGACAGCAACAAACTTCCATCTATCAATAATTACACTGAATGTAAATGGACTCGACGCACCCATAAAGAGACGGAGAGTGGCAGAATGGATAAGAAAACAGGATCCATCAATATGCTGTCTACAAGAGACACACCTTAGAAACAAAGATGTGAATTTATTAAAAATCAAAGGTTGGAAAAAAATATATCAAGTTAACAACTACCAAAAAAGAGCAGGAGTGGCAATTCTAATCTCAGATAAAATAGACATTAAAACAAAATCTACCATATAAGACAAAGAAGGACACTATATAATGATTAAGGGGACGATACATCATGAAGACATAACCATAATAAATATCTACGCAATGACAGGGCTCCAAAATACATAAAAAAAACTCTAACAGCACTGAAAAGAGAAATTGACAGTTCCACAATAATAGTAGGAGACTTCAACACACCACTCTCAGTAAAGGACAGAACAACTAAGGAGAAACTCAGCAAAGATACAGAAGACCTAAAGGACACAATCAGCCAACTGGACCTCACAGACATATATAGAACAATCCATCCAACCGCTGCAAAGTACACATTCTTTTCCAATGCACATGGAAAGTACTGCAGAATAGACCACATCTTAGGCCACAGAGCAACCCTCAACAAGATCCAAAACGTTGAGATAATTCACAGTATCTTCTCTGACCACAATGCCATCAAGGTAGAAATTAACACGAGAAAGAGCAAGGAAAAAAAATCAACTACATGGAAAGTGAATAATACTCCGCTTACACATCAATGGGTAATAGAAGAAATCAGAGATGGAATCAAAAAATTCCTAGAATCAAATGAAAATGAAAACACATCATACCAAAACCGTTGGGACACAGCAAAAGCAGTCCTCAGAGGACAATTTATAGCAATAGATCCACATATCAAAAAAGAAGAAAGGGACAAAATCAAAACATTAACTACAGAACTCAAACAAATAGAAAGAGAACAGCAAAAAAAGCCCACAACCACCGGAAGAAAGGAAATAGTAAAGATCAGAGCAGAAATAAATGAAATAGAGAAAAGAAAAACAACTGAAAGAATCAACAAAACCAAAAGTTGATTCTTTGAAAGAATCAACAAAATCGACAAACCACTGGCCAAACTGACAAAAGAAAAACAGGAGAGGACACAAATAACCCAAATAAGAAATGAAATGGGGGACATTACAACAGACCCAACTGAAATAAAAGGCTTATAACAGAATATTATGAAAAACTATATTCCAAAAAATTTGAAAACCTAGAGGAACTGGATAAATTTCTAGAAACAAACGGCCTACCCAAACTACAACAAAGTGATGTTGAAAATCTGAACAGACCCATAATAAGTGAAGAGATTGAAAAGGTAATAAAAAAAACTCCCAACCAAAAAAAGCCCTGGCCCAGATGGCTTCACTGGAGAATTCTACAAAACATTTACAGAAGATCTTGTACCAGTTCTACTCAAGCTATTTCAGAGCATAGAAGAGGAAGCAACACTTCCAAATTCATTCTATGAAGCCAGCATAATGCTGATAGCAAAACCAGGCAAAGACATCACAAAAAAATAAAATTACAAACCAATATCTCTCATGAATATAGATGCAAAAATTCTTAACAAAATTCTAGCCAATAGAATTCAGTATCATATCAAAAAAAATAATACACCACAACCAAGTAGGATTCATACCAGGTATGCAAGGATGGTTTATCATTAGAAAATCCATCAACGTAATTCACCACATAAATAAAAGGAAAGAAAAAAATCACATGATCATCTCAATTGACACAGAAAACGCATTTGACAAAGTCCAACACCCATTCCTGATAAAAACTCTCAATAAAATAGGTATAGAAGGGAAATTTCTCAACATAATAAAGGGCATCTATGCAAAACCAATGGCCAACATCATTATTAATGGAGAGAGGCTGAAAACATTCCCCTTGAAAACAGGAACAAGACAAGGATGCCCTTTATCACCACTCCTATTTAACATTGTGCTGGAAGTTCTAGCTAGAGCAATAAGGCAAGAGAAAGAAATAAAGGGCATCCAAATTGGTAATGAAGAAGTTAAACTCTTCCTGTTTGCAAAATGATATGATACTATACATAGAAAACCCTAAAGACTCCATGAGAAATCTACTGGAACTAATAGAAAGATTCAGCAGAGTAGCAGGATACAAGATAAACATTCAAAAATCAGTTGGATTCCTATACACCAGTAAGGAGAACGATGAAAAGGAAATCAGGAAAACAATACCATTTTCAATAGTCTCTAAAAAGATAAAATATTTAGGAATAAATCTGACCAGGAATGTAAAAGACCTATACAAAGAAAACTACAAAACACTGCTGCATGAAACCCAAAGGGATCTACATAAACAGAAAAACAAACCATGCTCATGGATAGGCAGACTCAACATTGTGAAAATGGCAATTATACCCAAAGCAATTTACAAATACAATGCAATCCCAATCCAAATACCAGCAACATTCTTCAAAGAGATGGAAAATCTAATTATTAACTTTATATGGAAAGGGAAGAAGCCCCAAATAAGTAAAGCGCTACTGAAGAAGAAGAATAAAGTTGTAGGACTCACACTACCTGACTAGAGAACCTACTATACAGCTACGGTAGTCAAAACAGCCTGGTACTGGTACAACAACAGATACATTGACCAATGGAATAGAATTGAGAACCCAGATGTAAATCCATCCACCTACGGTCACCTGATTTTCAACAAGGGCCCAAAGTCCATCAAATGGGGAAAAGACAGTCTTTTTAACAAATGGTGCTGGCAAAACTGGATATCCATTTGCAGAAAAATGAAACAGGACCCATACCTCACACCGTATACAAAAACTACTTCCAAATGGATCAAAGACCTGAATATAAAGCCTAAAACTATAAAGTTCATAGAAGAAAAAATAGGACCAACACTTCAGGCCTTAATACATGGCATTAACAGGATGCAAACCATAACCATCAACACACAAAACCCAACAGATAAACTAGATAACTGGGATCTTCTGAAAATCAAACACCTATGCTCTTCAAAAGACTTCACCAAAAGAGTCAAAAGAGAACCTACAGACTGGGAAGAACTTTTTGGACAGTACAAGTCAGACAAAGGTCTAATCTCCATAATCTACAAGAAAATCCAACACCTCTACAACAAAAAGACAAACAATCCTATCAAAAATTGGGCAAAGGAAATGAACAGACACTTCACCAAAGAAGACATTCAAATGGCCAACAGACACATGAGGAAATGCTCGCGTTCACTAGCCATTAGAGAAATGCAAAGTAAAACCACAATGAGATACCATCTGACCCCGGCATTACTGGCACGAATCAAAAACACTGGAAATAACAAATGTTGGAGAGGCTGCGGGGAGATGGGAACTCGTATACACTGCTGGTGGAAATGCAAAATGATACAACCATTTTGGAAAATGATATGGCGTTTCCTCAGAAAGCTAGAAATAGACATACCATTTGATCCAGCAATCCCACTCCTAGGAATATATCGTAGTGAAATAAGAGTCGTCACTCGAATAGACATATGCACACCTATGTTCATGGCAGCATTGTTCACAATAGCAAAACGATGGAAACAACGTAGGTGCCCGTCAACAGATGAATGGATAAACAAACTATGGTACATACACACAATGGAGTACTATGCAACGAGCAAGAACAACAATGAATCTGTGAAGCATCTCATAACATGGATGAAACTGGAGGACATCATGCTGAGTGAAATAAGTCAATCACAAAAGGACAAATATTGTATGAGACTTCTATTGTAAAAACCCATGAAAAAGTTCACATGCAAAATGTAACAAACCTTGTTGGTTACCAGGGCTGGGAGGGGAGGTGAGGTGGAAATACTAAATAGGCAATAGATAAGTGGTATCTTGGGTGAAAGGTGAGACAGTACACAATACAAGGGAAACTAACACAACCTGCACAAGGAAAGGTCATGGAGGCCCAATGGACACATCCAAACTCCCCGAGGGACTGAGTTGCTGGACGAAGGGCTGTGGGGACCATGGTCTCGGGGAACATCTAGCTCAATTGGCATGACACTACTTATAAAGATAATGCTCTACATTCTACCCTGGTGAGTAGTGTCTGGGGTCTTAAAAGCCTGTGAGTGGCCATCTAAGATACTACACTGGTCTCATCCCTTCGGGAGCAAGGGAGAATGAGGAGAACAGGATACAACGAAAAGATTAGTCCAAAGGACTAATTGTCCACAGCTACCAAGACCTCCACCGGACTGAGTCCAGTACAGCTAGATGGTGCCCAGCTACCACCGCTGACTGCTCTGACCAGGATCACAACAGAGGGTTCTGGACACAGCTGTAGAAGGATGTAGAGCATAATTCTAACTCACACACACAAAAAAGACCATATTTACTGGCCTAAAGGAGACTGGAGAAACCTCAAGAGTATGGCCCCCAGATACCCTTTAGCTCAGTGGTGAAGTTACCTTTGAGGTTCACTGTTCAGCCTGGGAGTGGACAGCCCAGTAAAACCAACGAGATTAATGAGGTACAGGAGTCCAGTGACAAGGGCCAGAAGGCAGAAGGGGAATAGGAAGCTGATGATAGGGAACACAAGGTTGAGTAAGGATACTGTTGATGTGTTGTGAGATTGTTAACCATTGTTATAGGGCAACATTTGCAGTAACTGTTAAATGGGACGCTATTTTGTCCTGTAAGCCTTCATCTTAAGTGAGAATAACAGCACAATTAGAAGAGCGTAGTCAATGTCACTTAAATGTGTACGTAAAAAGTTTTGAAATGGGGTATCTTTGGCTATGTGTATTTTCACCAAAAAAAAAAAAAAAAAGCTGAGAATTTAGAGGGTTAAAATGTTGTGGGGTTGTTTACCAAAGTCATAAAATAGCATGTGTACTACTGTTACATGAGAAACTGTTTGTTCTGTAAGCCTTCACCTGAAGTACAATAAAATATTAAAAAAAAATATATATTGCATCAGGATCATGATGTTGTAATTTAGAATTTTAAAGGTAAGAGAGTGAGCTTTTAAATTTAACATCTCAGGGACTTCAGATCTTTTCCACCGAAAACATGGCTGGTAATTTGTTTCCACAGGTGAATTTCATGGTTTAGATTAGTTATGGCTTTTCAAATTGTGAAGTAGTCAATAATTAGCTTTGACCTAAGTTTAAACAATTAGTTCTAACCATCTCTAGTTATTTTGAAAAATCACATTTTAGAGTAAAAGAAATAAACGTGGTTAGTTAATATTTCTTTAATATTTCTTATTGCCAAGGGACTTACTCATATATTAAAAAATAAAATCCCAGAGGCTTTTGTCTGAGAGGAAACTCTATATTTCTGTGAATAGTTTCCCAAAATATTATTGGGTATATGTGAAAATTTACAGATAGAGAGCAATAGCTTCAAGACACTGAACACCTATTTTCTTTCATTTTATATATACCAGTTACTACTGAGTTAATTCTGACTCATGGCAATCTCATGTGTGTCAGAGCAGAACTGTGCTCCATAGGGTTTTCAATGTCCGATTTTTTTTTTTTAAGTAGATCACCAGGCCTTTCTTCGAAGGTGCCTCTGGATGGACTTGAACTGCCAACCTTTTGGTTAGCAACTGAGTTTAGTAGCTTAATTTACAAAATTGTGGCACAGAAGGGAGTGCTGAAATGATGGCATAGGTTTCCCAGTTTCATCCCTTTGCAAAATTTAGAGTCTTTTTTTACTGCCTTGATCCAGACTACATAAAACCCTTCAGTGGCAGGTTGCCAGTTTCAGTTAAACTTACACAGTATTAGTTTTACTTGAGAGTTTTCAGGTCACTACTAAGTAACTCAGACATAATGCCCGTTTTGTATTGCCTGAATCAACAAGAGCACTTGAAGGCTGTTAACAGAGAAGCTTAAAAGGAGACTGCATAAGGGACGCAGAATCGAAAGTACCTTCTCGTGGTTAACTATATTGTTTGCACTATGTCCTTTTGTGGGCAATTATGTTAATTGTTGATCTTCTATTATTACTCTTTATTTATAAGATGACTCAAATTAACATCAGCACCAACATAGGTAGGGAGGAATGGCTTTGGAAAGGGAGAGGAAATTTTAAAAAGCCACTTTTCCAAGTATGCTTTAAAAACTAAGATTTTGACGATTTTTATCTCTTTGATAAAAAGAGGTGGCTATTGCCGCATCAGTGAATGCTTTTCTTGCCTAGATCTTCTCACCTTTGAATAAATGTAGCAAGAACCAAGAAAACTTATCCAATTTATCTAGGATTCAACATTAAGTACAACAGGTTTTTAAAAAATGGAATTACAGCCAATGGAAGATGGTTTTTCTGGATTTTATCTATAAGAATGTCTTGTTTGACTCCATAACAAAAGTCTATCCATCTTCAAAATTTTAAGAAATATTCGAGTTGAATTAAGTGAATACTATATTCTCTATAGCAATTTTGAAAGTAAGTAGAGGCAATGAGCTAGGAATTGCATGATAGGCTGCTGTTAGTGTGATCTAAACAAGTCACAATTGTGAACTTCAGTTTTTGGATATGTCTAATGTGGACGAGGTGAATTAGTTATTTTCTAAGTTCCTTCACTGCCATGAAATTAATGTCACTACAACATTACTTTAAAGAACATCATCAGTACGGTACAAAAGGGTAAAAGGAGAAAGAGGCCACAAAAATTTGTCTATTGTTGTTGCTATGGGCTGTCGAGTTAATTCTAACTCACGGCAACCCAATGTGACAGAACTGCCTCATAAGGTTTTCTAGACTGTAATCTTTACAGAAGTCGATCACCAGGTCTTTTCTCTTGTGGAGATGCTGGGTGGGTTCGAACTACCAACCTATTGGTTGGCAGCCAAGTGCTTAACTGTTGCACCACCAGGACACTCAAATCAAGGGATTTTTGAAACTGAATTTAATAATGAAAGGAAAAATAAAACACAGTAAAGGAAGGAAATATGGGAAGTGGGGCCAAGATGGCAGAGTAGTCAAATGCTTCCTGTGGTCCCTCTTACAACAAACACCTGAAAAAACAAGTGAATCAATTGTATATGACAATCTAGGAGCCCTGAACATCAAAGGCAAAGTTGAGGAATCAGATTGAGTGGCCGAGTGAGAAAGAGAGATGGTTCAGAAGCAGTGAGGAGTTGCCAGACCTGACCTGGTGGGAGCCAATACCCTGCAGGCCGCATGGGCTGGCGTGCACAGTGAGGCAGGCAGTGGCGCTCGGGACGTGTTTTCCACGTCAGGAAAGACCAAGTGGCAGAGAGTCTAATCAAGCCTCCAGAACCAGTGAAAAGTGGTGCTCAGTCAGCAAAAGATAAACACATGCGTCTAACCCACTGTGTGGATCAAAAAACACCCAATTTGGGAAGAAGCTCTCTCCCATTTGCCTGTTTCCTACCTGCTCTACACCAGATCCCCAGTCAGCTTCAGGGATTCCCACATTCCCTGGGCTGGAAGTAGGACACGTCACATGCCCTGAGCCATTCTCCTGGCCTTGGAGAGGGAGCAAATTAACAAACAGGGAAAAAGTAATCTGCCATCTCCCCTAAGCCAGGAACTCAGGGAAGGCACAACTCCTTTGCTTAGGCACAGGCATAACGGGTCCACTGACTCTGAATGCCTTTCACTCCTCCGTAGACCTGTGTGGGCCCATTTCAACAGCGCAGACCCTCATTAGTACAATACAACAAGGTATATACCTGAAGCCTAACTTCAACTGTATCAGCTATATGGTGGAGTGTCAGATTTTGACGTTTGACACAGCTCTGTCTGTTAAGCAGGGTCTCACCTACCCATATCAGGGGCCTGAGGACTGATGGCTCCACCCACACCACCTAGCCACCTGCGACAGGGGTCCAAGAACAAGTGGTGCCTCCCAGTCCTTACAGCCAACAGCACTGGGTGTCCATTGTCCAGCTGCAAAACCCACCCACCTATGTGCTCTAGGAAACAGGGATGCACTTTCCTCCCAGACACTCAGGGGCAACCATCAATCCCCTGCTTTGCTCAGTGCGTGACCCCCTATTGCAGCCAGATACCTGTGACTACTCCAATAACCCCTGCCCATCTAGGACTGTGAGAGCCTGCACCACACACTTGGTGGCCAACTACCTGGACATTTGAGCTGAATCCATACAAGAAAAGTAAACAGACTCCTGGGCTCACAAACCTAGTAACAGATCTAACTACCTGGCGACAGGACGTGAGAGCTTCAAAGGTGCCAATAATCAAACTAGCATGCACAAGCAGCCTATCTGGGCATATCAAAACAAAACTATAAGCTAGGACACAGTAGTATACATAAAATAAATAAATATAATAACTTATTGATGGCTCGGAGACAACAGTCAATATCAAATCACATAAAGAGGCAGACCATGATGGTTTCTGAAAGCTCCCAAAATAAAGAATCAAGAAATCTTCTGAAGGAAGAGAAATTCTTGGAATTACTAGAGGTAGAATACAAAAGATTCATATACAGAACTCTTCAAGAGATCAGGAAGGAGTTCTGGCAAAACGCAAAGAAAACCAAGGAACACACAGACAAAGCAATAGAGGAACTTAAGAAGATTAGAGAAGAGCATAATGACAAATTTAACAGGCTGCAAAAATCCATAGAGAGACAGAAAACAGAAATCCAAAAAAATTAACAATAAAATTTCAAAAATAGACAGCTCAATAGAAAGTCATAGGTGCAGAATTGAGGCAATGGAAGTCAGAATTAGTGAGACTGAAGATAAAGCACTTGACACCAACTTTTTTTAGGAAAAATCAGATGAAAGAATTTTTAAAACACGAAGAAACTCTAAGAATTATGTGGGACTCTATCTAGAGGAATAACCTATGAGTGATTGGAGTAGCAGAATGGGGGGGATAACAGAAAATACAGAGACAATTGTTGAAGATTTGTTGGCAGAAAACTTCCCTCATATCATGAAAGATGACAAGATATCTATCCAACATGCTCATCAAACCCCACACAAGGTAGATCCAAAAAGACAGCCACCAGAACATATTATAATCAAACTTGCCAAGACCAAAGATAAAGAGAGAATTTTAAGAATGGCTAGGGATAACTGAAAAGTTACCTACAAAGGAGAGTCAATAAGACTAAGCTCGGACTACTCAGCTGAAACCATGCAGGCAAGAAGGCAATGGGATGACATATACAAAGCCTTGAAGGAAAAAAATTGCCAGTCAAGAATTGTATATCCAGCAAAACTGTCTCTCAAATATGATGGCAAAATTAGGGCATTTCCTAACCACCAGAAGTTTAGGGAATTTGCAAAAACCAAACCAAAATTACAAGAAATACTAAAGGGAGTCCTTCAGTTAGAAAATCAGTAACATTAGATAACAATCCAAGACTAGAACACAGGACAGAGCAACCAGATATCAACCCAGATAGGGAAGTCACAAAACTAAATCAAAGCTAAAACACTGTAAATAGGGAAACAGAGAGGTCAATATGTTAAAGATGACAACATTAAAACATAAAAGAGGGACTAAAAAGTGTAGTCATAGATCTTTCATATGGAGAGGAAGTTAAGGCTATATAAAGAAATAAAAGATTGGTTTAAACTTAGAAAAATAGGGATAAATATTAAGGTAGCCACAACGGAAACCAACAATCCTACACATCAAAATAAAAAATAAGAAAAACATAAAGATTTGGCAAATAAAAAATCAACAACAATGAAAAGAGAATACATAAAGAAAAATGAATCAGTACAGAAAATTAAGTGGAACAAAGAAACTGTCAACCACACAAAAAAAAGACTTCAAAATGACAGCACTAAATTCATACCTATCAATAATTACGCTGAATGTAAATGGACTAAATGCATGAATAAAGAGACAGAAAGTGGCAGAATGGATTAAAAAAACACGATCCGTCTATATGCTGCCTATAAGAGATACACCTTAGACTAAAAGACAAAAACAAACTAAAACTCAAAGGATGGAAAAAAATACATCAAGCAAACAACAATCAAAAAAGAGCAGGAGTGGCAATATTAATCTCTGACAAAACAGACTTTAAAGTAAAATCCACCCCAAAGGATAAGGAAGGATACTATATGATAAAAGGGTCAATACATCAGAAGGACATAACTATAATATTTACACACCCAATAATAGGACTCCAAAATACATAAAACAAACTCAAACAGCATTGAAAAGAGTAAAATACAGCTCCACAATAATATTAGGAGACTTCAACACACCACTTTCAGTGAAGGACAGAACATCCAAAAAGAAGCTCAATAAAGACACGGAAGATCTAAATGCCACAATCAACCAACTTGATCTCATAGACATATAAAGAACGCTCGACCCAATGGCAGTCTAGTATACTTTCTTTTCCAATGTACATGGAACATTCTCCAGAATGGACCACATATGAGGCCACAAAGCAAGCCTTAACAGAATCCAAAACATTGAAACATTACAAAACACCTTTTTCTGACCATAAAGCCATAAAAGTAGATATCAATAACAGAAAAGGCAAGGAAAAAAAAATCAAATACATGGAAACAGAGCAACACCTTCCTCAAAAACTACTGGATTATAGAAGAAATTAAGGACAGAATAAAGAAATCCACAGAATCAAATGAGAATGAAAACACATCCTACCAGAATGTTGGGACACAGCAAAAGCAGGGCTCAAAGGTCAATTTATAGCAATAAATACACACATCCAAAAAGAAGAAAGGACCAAAACCAAAACATTAACCCTACAACTTGGACAAGTAGAAAGACAGCAGAAAAAGAAGTCCTCGTGCATCAGAAGAAAGGAAATAATAAAAATTAGAGCACAATTAAATGAAATAGAGAATAGAAAATCAATTGAAAGCGTTAACAAGACCAAAAGCTAGTTCTTTGAAAAGATCAATAAAATTAATAGACCATTGGCCAAAATGACAAAAGAAAAACAGGAGAGGAAGCAAATAACCTGAATAAGAAATGAGATGGGCGATATCACAACAGACACAACTGAAATTAAAAGCATCATAACAAAATAGTATGAAAAGTTGTACTCCTACAAACTTGAAAACCTAGAGCAAATGGACAAATTTCTAGAAACACACTGCCTACCTAAACTAACACAAACAGAGGTTGTTGTTGTTAGGTGCCATCAAGATGGTTCCGACTCATAGTGACCCTATGTACCACAGAACAAAACACTACCCGGTCCTGCACCATGCTCACAACCATTGTTATGCTTGAGCTCATTGTTGCAGTCACTGTGTCAATCCACCTGGTTGAGGGTCTTCCTCTTTTTCACTGACTGTCTACTTTACCAAGCATGATGTCCTTCTCCAGGGACTGATCCCTTCTGACAACATGTCCAAAGTATGTAAGACGTAGTCTCACCATCCTTGTTCCTAAGAAGCATTCTGGTTGTACTTCTTCCAAGACAGATTTGTTCGTTCCTTTGGCAGCCCATGGTACATTCAATATTCTTAGCCAACACCACAATTCAAAGGCATCAATTCTTCTTTGGTCTTCCATATGCATTGTCCAGCTTTCTTATGCATATGATGCAATTGAAAATACCATGGCTTGGGTCAGGGGCAACTTAGTCTTCAAGGTGATATCTTTGCTTTTCAATACTTTAAAGAAGTCTTTTGCAGCAGATTTTCCCAATGCAATGCGTCTTTTGATTTCTTGACTGCTGCTTCCATGGGTGTTGACGATGGATCCAAATAAAGTGAAATGTTTGACAACTGCAATCTTTTTTCCATTTATAATGATGTTGCTTTTTGGTCCAGTAGTGAGGATTTTTGTTTTCTTTCTGTTGATGTGTAATCCTTACTGAAGACTGTGGTTTATGATCTTCATCAGTAAGTGCTTCAAGTCCTCTTCACTTTCAGCAAGCAAGGTTGTGTCATCTGCATAATGCAGGTTGTTAATGAGTCTTCCTGTGATCCTGGTGCCCCATTCATCATATAGTCCAGCTTCTCGGATTATTTGCTCAGCATACAGATTGAATAGGTATGGTGAAAGAATGCAACCCTGACACACACGTTTCCTGACTTTAAACCATGCAGTATCCCCTTGTTCTGTCCAAACAACTGCCTCTTGATCTAGGTACAGGTTTCTCATGAGCACAATTAAGTGTTCTGGAATTCCCATTCTTTGCAATGTTATCCATAATTGATTATGATCCACACATTCGAATGTCTTAGCATAGTCAATAAAACACAGGTAAACATCTTTCTGGTATTCTCTGATTTTAGCCAGGATCCATCTGACATCAGCAATGATATCTCTGGTTCCCTGTCCTCTTCATTATCCGGCCTGAATTTCTGGCAGCTGCTTTTGAATGATCTTCAGCAAAATTTTACTTGTGTGTGATATTAATGATGTTGTTCAATAATTTTTCAGTTTGGTGGGATTGCCTTTTTTGGGAATAGGCATAAATATGGATCTCTTCCAGGCGGTTGGCCAGGTAGCTGTCTTCCAAATTTTTTGGCATAGATGAGTGAGCACGTCCAGCACTGCCTCAGTTTGTTGAAACATCTCAATTGATATTCTGTCAATTGCTGGAGCTTTGTTTTTCACCAATGCTTTCAGCACAGCTTGGATTTTTTCCTTCAGTACCATCAGCTCCTGATCATATGCTACCTCTTGAAATGTTTGAACATCAACAGAGGTAGAACAATAAATAAACCTATAACAAAAGAACAGATTGAAAAGGTAACTAAAAAACTCCCAACAAAAAAAGCCCTGGCCCTGACGGCTTCACTGGAGAATCCTACCAAACTTTCAGAGAAGTGTTAATACCACTACTACTAAAGGTTTTTCAGAGCATAGAAAAGGATGGAATACTCCCAAAATCATTCTATGAAGCCAGCATAACCCTGATATCAAAATCAGGTAAAGACACCACAAAAAAAAAAAAAAAAAAAAATTACAGGCCAATATCCCTCATGAACATAGACACAAAAATCCTCAACAAAATTCTAGCCAATAGAATTCAACAAAATATCAAAAAGTAATTCACCATGACCAAGTGGGATTCATACCAGATATGCAGAGATGGTTCAATATTAGAAAAACAATCAATGTAATGTATCACATAAATAAAACAAAAGACAAGAACCACATGATCTTATGAATTGATACAGAAAAGGCATTTGACAAAGTCCAACAACTATTCATGATAAACACTCTCAACAAAATAGGAATAGAAGGGAAATTTCTCAACATAATAAAGGGCATTTATATAAAGCCAACAGTCAACATCATTCTAAATGGAAAGAGTCTGAAAGCATTCCCCTTGAGAAAGAAAACCAGACAGGGATGCCCTTCATCACCATTCTTATTCAACATTGTATTGGAGGTCCTAGCCAGAGCAATTAGGCTAGAAAAAGAAATACAGGGCATCCAAACTGATAAGGAAGAAGTAAAAGTATCCTTATTTGCAGATGATATGATCTTACATACAGAAAATCCAGAAGAGTCCACAAGAAAACTGCTGGAACCAATAGAAGATTTCAGCAATGTATCAGGATAAACATACAAAAACTAGATGGATTCCTCTACACCAACAAAGAGAACTTCGAAGAGGAAATCACCAAATCAATACCATTTACAATAGCCTCCAAGAAGACAAAATATTTAGCAATAAATCTAACCAGAGATGTAAAAGACCTATACAAAGAAAACTACAGGACACTACTGCAAGAAACCAAAAGAGACCTACATAAGTGGAAAAACATACCTTGCTCATGGATAGGTAGACTGAACATTGTGAAAATGTTCTTTCTACCCAAAGCTTCTACAGATAAAATGCAATCCCGATCCAAATTCCAATGGCATTTTTTAATGAGATGGAAAAACAAACCACCAACTTCATATGGAAAGGGAAGAGGCCCAAGACAAGTAAAGCATTACTGAAGGAGAAGAACAAAGTGAGAAGCCTCACACTGCCTGATTTTAGAACCTGTTATACCACCACGGTAGTCAAAACAGCAGATACATAGACCAATGGAACAGAATTGAGAATCCAGATGTAAATTCAGCCACCTATGAGCAGCTGATATTTGACAAAGGCCCAAAGTCCATTAATTGGGGAAAAGACAGGCTCTTTAACAAATGGTGCTGGCATAACTGGATATCCATCTTCAAAAAACTGAAAGACCCATACCTCACACCACGCACAGAAACTAACTCAATATGGATCAAAGACCTAAATATTAAATCTAAAACAATAAAGATCATGGAAGAAAAAATAGGGACTAGGAGCCCTAATACACAGCATAAACAGAATACAAAACATTATGAACAATGCAGAAGCCCAGAAGAGAAACTAGATAACTGGGCGCTCCTAAAAATCAAACACTTATGCTCAACAAAAGACTTCAACAGAACAGTAGAAAGACAACCTAGAGACTAGGAAAAAATTCTGGCTGCGACAAATCCGATCAGCGTCTAATCTCTAAAATCTGCAAGATACTGCAAAACCTCAACAACAAAAGGCAAATAAACCAATTAGAAAATGGGCAAAGGATATGAACAGGCACTTCACCAAACAAGACATTCAGGCGGCTAATAGATACATGAGGAAATGCTCACGATCATTAGCCATTAAAGAAGTGCAAATCAAAACTCTAATGAGATACCATCTCACCCCAACAAGGCTAGCATTAATCCAAAAAAACACAAAATAATAAATGTTGGAGAGGTTGTGGAGAGACTGGAACACTTTTACACTGCTAGTGGGAATGTAAAATGGTACAAACACTTTGGAAATCGATTTGGTGCTTCCTTAAAAAGCTAGAAATAAAAGTACCATTCGATCCAGCAATCCCACTCCTTGGAATATATCCTAGAGAAATAAGAGCTGCCAAACGAATACATATATGCACACCCATGTTCACTGAAGCACTTTTCACAATAGCAAAAAGATGGAAACAACCTAGGTGCCCATCAACAGATGAATGGAAAAACAAATTATGGTATTTTCACACAGTGGAATACTATGCAACAATAAAGAACAACGATGAATCTGCAAAACATCTCATAACATGGATGAATGTGGAAAACATCATGCTGAATGAAATTAGTCAGTCCAAAAGGACAAATATTGTTTGAGACCACTAATATAAGAACTCAAGAAAAGGTTTAAACACAGAAGAAAACATTCTTTGATGGTTACAAGGGTGGGGAGGGAGGGAGAGGTGAATTCACTAACTAGATCGTAGACAAGAATTATCTTAGGTGAAGGGAAGGACAACACACACTACAGGGGAAGTCAGCACAACTGGACTAAACCAAAAGCTAAGAAGTTTCCTGAATGCAACCAAACTCTCTGAGGAACAGAGTATCAGGGGCAGGGGTCTAGGGACCATGGTTTTAGGGACATGTAGGTCAATCGGCATAACAAAGTTTATTAAGAAAATGTTCTGCATCCCACCTTGGTGAATGGCATCTGGGATCCCAAAAGCTAGCAAGCGGCCATCTAGGATGCATCAATTGGTCCTAACCCACCTGGAACAAAGGAGAATGAAGAACACCAAAGACACAAGGAAAATATTAGCCCAAGAGACAGAAAGGGCCACATGAACTAGAGACTGCATCAGCCTGATATGAGGAGAACTAGAGGTGTCTGGCTACCACCAACGACTGCCTTGACAGGGAATACAACGGAGAGTCCCTGACAGAGCACCAGAAAAGTAGGGTGTAGAACTCAAATTCTAGTAAATAGATCAGACTTAACGGTTTGACTGAGACTGGAGGGACCCCAGAAGACATGGCTCCCAGACTCTCTGTTAGCCCAGACCTGAAACCATTCCCGAAGCCAACTCTTCAGAGATAGATTAGATTGGACTATAAGACATAAAATGATACTTGTGAAGAGAGTGCTTCTTAGTTCAAGTAGGTACATGAGACTAAA
Source organism: Dugong dugon (assembly GCA_030035585.1). Lineage (NCBI taxonomy): Eukaryota > Metazoa > Chordata > Mammalia > Sirenia > Dugongidae > Dugong > Dugong dugon. The sequence continues at coordinate 102,172,188 of CM057468.1, read as the reverse complement.
TGGGCAGCTCCCGTCTGGAGGTGAGATAAGAAGGATAAAAGGACAGGAGCTAGTTGAATGGACACAGAAAACCCAGGGTGGAAAGGAGGAGTGTGCTGTCACATTATAGGAAGAGCAACTAGGGTCACATAACAATGTGTGTATAAATTTTGTATGAGAAACTAACTTGAACTGTAAACTTTCACTTAAAGCATAATAAAAATTTTTTAAAGAGGGAAATATGATGTTGGCCCTCCCACATATTAACTTGACTTGCTCCCTCCTGGCTTCCACTATCATCCAAAAAATATACAAGTGTGATAGAGGGGAAACAGGTGCCTCACAGGTCAGTTTGCAGACTGCCCAGTCTTCTCAACAAATGAGAGCAAATCACAGGAGAGTAAACTGGATTTGGGCTCTCTCAGAGTTCCTCTGTTCCCCTCTTCCCTCAGTAAAATCTCAACGGTACAAGTAAGTCTGTGCAAAAAATACCCTCAAACTCATTATTACCGAGTCAATTTCAACTCATAGAGACCCTATAGGACAGACTGGAACTGCCCCATAGGGTTTCCAAGGAGTGGATGGTGGATTCGAACTGCTCACCTTTCTGGTTAGTAGTTGTAGCTTGTCATGGCTCTTAACCACTGTGCCAGCAGGGTTCCAAGTCTGCACAGGGAGGTGGAAATGGAAAGTAGTTATGTCCACCTAGCCAGAGAGATGGGGCACAATGAAGAAGAGGCTTGACTGAATGGGATTGAAAATGGTGATCCTGTCAGGTACACATGGCACACGGTGTTCGGCTAACTACTCAGAGGTTCACATGCTGAAAGCTGGATCAGAAATTATAAATTCCAAAGACAGCAAACAACACTGCAATAATAAAACCCTATTAGAAATTTCCTAATTGGGCCTGGTGTCATCTTCTTGGTCTAGAAGCATGTAATCTTAATTTACTAGGTACGTGAAAAAAATAGACATGCTGTACTATGTGCTCTGAAAAAATATATAATTTCCCATTTTCTTAATATAAAAATCATGATGTCGATCAGTTTAGTTTTTATACATAAGGTATTAATGATTACCTTAATTTATTTAAAGAATTATTTTCCATTTTATTCTTTCCAACAGTGATTGAGCATCAACTTGCCAAGTGCCAAGCCTGCGCTGAGATACAATGATAAATAAGACTTAGCTCTTGACTCCAAAGTATGCAGTATGGTCAAATAACAAAGAATTGTGTGTCCTTTGTCACAATAGAAAATGTCAGCAGCCTATGATGTAATTATAATCTGACAGAAAAACTAACTATTGTATAATCAAGTGACTTCGTTCAGTGCATATCTACTCTATGATGCTCTGCTACTATGTAAAATTATACTCACAAATGTTCCTTCATAGTATTTTTAAAAGATGAAAAATGCCTGTACACTAAAAATTAATCCCAATTCATTCTAGATATTGTTTTATGTAGAATGAGGATATGAAGATATTAGCCAGAAGAATGAAAAATGAGTATACCTGCATACAACTGCATGTTCTATTTTTCAGGCTTAACAGCTTAGCTGTAACATTTGTACATTAGCTAAATAACATCTCATGGGAAGCTGGAGATAAAACCTTGATGTCTACTGATTGTACATGTGTGAGTTTGTGCTCTCAAAGGATGGTCCTTAAAAAACTCCCTGCTGGAAGCTATTGTGCATATTGTAAAAGGACTGTTGCTAAGTGCCAATTGAGCTAGTACTGTATACTTGCCATTTAAAAAGAAGATCTCATACCACTTGATTATGTTAAATAGAAATGTTTGAAATTTATACAGAATTACATCAAAATGGCATGGTAGTTATACGTCTGAAGTGCTGTGACTACTCTATCCCATAACTAATGTCAATCTTTCTGGTGGATGGTTTAATGTGAGACTGTCACAGAATGTATTACAAGAGAAATACAGAAAGCCTTGGAATAGTGAGGCCATAAATATATATTGTAATAGAACCTAAATCCATGTTTGCATTGAAATACAGCTATACACACACACATATGCCTAAATTCAGTGTTTCAAATAACACAAGTTGAAATCTGAATCTTTAACTATGTACAGCTTCGTCTAAATCAACCAAGCAAGTTTTTTTTTTTAATTGTAGTTTAAGTGAAAGTTTACAATTCAAATTAGTCTCTCATATGAAGATTTATATATACTTATGTGGCCCTAATTGCTCTCCCTATACTGTGATGGCACATTCCTCCTTTCCACCCTGATTTCCCGTGTCCATTCAACCAGCTCCTGACCCTCTCTACCTTCTCATCTCACCTCTGCACAGAAGCTGCCCATTTAGCCTCATGTATCTGCTTGAGCTAAGAAGCACACTCTTTACTAGTATCATTTTATGTCTCACAGTCCAGCCCAATCTTTGTCTGAAGAGTTGGCCTCGGGAATTGTTTTAGTTCTAGGTTGACAGAAAGTCCAGGGGCCATTCTTTCTGGGGTTCCTCCAGTCTCACTCAGACCATTAAGTCTGGTGTTTTCACTAGAATTTGAGTTCTGCAACCCACCCTTCCCCTGCTTCATCAGGGACTCTCTGTTGTGTTCCCTGTCAGGGCGGTCATTGGTGGTAGCCCGGCACCATCCAGTTCTTCTGGTCTCAGGCAACCAAGCAAGTTTTCTTGAGTACTTTCCAGAGTCAAAGTATTGTGCTTAGTTCTTCTGGGATAACAACATATTGTGTTACTGTTAACAAATTCTTTTATAAAAGTTCATCTCCTCAGAGATTTCTGATTTCCCTTCCAAAATAGGAGAGCAAATTCCTTCATTCTTTTAAGTGGATCATCAATTATATTTTCTATTATTTCCAAAAACCAAGTATATTTCAGTAGAAATGTATTCTATGTCACTGACAAAAACCAAACCCATTGCCGTCGAGTCGACTCCGATTCATAGCAAACCTATAGGACTGAGTAGAACTGCCCCATAGGACTTCCAAGGAGTGCCTGGTGGATTCAAACTGCTGACCTTTTGGTTAGCAGCCATAGCTCTTAACCACTATGCCACCACGGTTTCTGTTCTATGCCACAAGGGATAAAAATATGAAATTGGGAAGGGGATAGACGAAGCTCACAACTCTACCTCCCCTTCCTTCAAAGATCCCATTGAAATAACAAAGGAAATCATTTTTAGAAAAATGAGACTGCGATGTATGTAAAATAATAATAATAACAAAGGAGACAGCTGTAGGCCAGAAAGTTTGAGAAAATGTCAGAAGATAGAACGGAAGTGAAGGGGGAAAATACAGAGAGAGAAAAGGCACCATCCAATCCCCAGAGAAGGGCACAATCCTTCCCAACACAGTCCAGGAGACATGCTAAACTTAGAGTCAACAGAAGAGGTTTATAGTGTGTGAATTATACCTTAGTAAAACTGTTAGTGTTCTGATTTTCCAAAGGAAAAAAAAAAAGAGCTTTAGTGAGTAATAAGGCTACATCAGAGCAGGAGGCCAGAAGAATGCCCTGCTTAGTTTGCTCCACTGGAGGTTACTTCAGTGTAGAAGCTCCCATCTCAAAAGCATTATTTAAAATTTAAAAAAAAAAAGAAAAGGGACCTGAGAAAAGTGCTTGGCTGGGCATAGGGTAGAAAAGAAGAGTTTTACTTAGATTCTTACTAACACCAGGAAGAAGTGAAAGGAAAAGAGACATCTGCCCAAGAAACAAAAGCACTAAAATCCTCACCTTCATGGGAAAACTTTCTTGATGTTGACTGGGGGAGGGATCCTCACCTGCTAATCTGTCCACCCCTCACAAAGCCCAGGCGAAGCCTGCCCATTGGCCTGGTCTGTCCAATAACACAGTCACTGCAACCAGCAGCCAGCCTCCACACCCTATCCCACCCCATCATCCCTCCCATTCAGAGGAAGGGCTATTTTAGAAACTGACTGCTCATCTTCAGGGAACTGCATGCCGGCTAGATATACAAATCCATCTGGACTTCATTTATGCACATGAACTTACAACCACGCATCACCAGACATTTGATGATAAGCCAGTGCTTGAAAGGGAAGGATCGGTAACAAGAAGACATAATTCTGGGAAATAATGTCCTTAGAGAGGTTTGAGAAAGTGTCTCACAAGCTGCTATGATAACAGTGCTAATCAGAGAACAAAATTAATTCCTGAAAATTTAAAATATTTATTTAATTAATTATCAAAATTAAAAAAAAAAAAAAAAGAATAACTGAAAAATCAACTTACTAGAAACATCTCCAAAGAAATGAATTGAGAAACAAGCTTAAAGAGATGTCTTGGAACTTAGAGCAAAAGACAAAGAAACAAAAAAACACACGAGACAGGGCTGAGAGATTTTGGGGTTTGATGCAGGAGATCCAAAATTTATCACATGACGTTTTGAAAGCAGAGAAGAGAGACGGTGAAGGGAAGTGCAACAAGGGATGGAAGAAAAAAAATTATTATCCTATCTCACAATTACCAGACTAACAAAAATAAATTTGATGATACTCAGTGTTGGCAAGGAGGTGAAAAGTAGGAAATCTTACAGACTACTATGGGAAAATATAATCTACAATCTGTGCAACTTCTTTGAAGAGAAACTAATGTATTCACTGCACAGCACTTCACTTCAAAGAATTTGTCCAGTATTCGTATATTCCAGTATTCACTGTAGCCTGATTTAAATAACAAAAATTTAACATTATATATGTCCATTTATAGTGAAAGTACAGCTATATAGTCATTAAAAAATGAGGAAGTTTTTCCATGCTTGTTATGGATTGAATTGTGTCCCATGAAACATATGTTAGAACCCTAACTGCTGTACCTGTGGATGTAATCCCATTTGGGAATAATGTTTTCCTTGTTATGTTAGTGAGGCCGTATCAGTACAAGGCATGTCTTAAATCTACTCACTGTTGAGATACAAAAAGAGCATATTAAGCACAGAGAAGCAAGAACAAACTCTGGGGAAGTTACATGTCTTGTGGAATTGCCAAGGAATCAAGGAATGTCAGGTCTGCCGAAACTGAAAGACATCTTACCCCAAAGTCAACAGAGAAAGAGAGACAGCCTCCTCCTAGCGCTGGTGCCCTGAATTTGAACTTCTAGGCTCCTAAAAGGAGCTCTGATGGTGCAATGGTTAAGCTCTCGGCCGCTAACCGAAAGGTTAGTGGTTTGAACCCACCAGCCACTCTGCGAGAGAAAAGACCTCACAATATGCTCCCATAAAGATTACAGCCCAGGAAACCCATAGGGGTGGTTCTACTCTGTCCTACAGGGTCCCTATGAGTTGGAATTGACTGGACAGCACATAGTAGCAACAGCCACCTAAACTGTGAGAAAAAATTTCTGTTCTTTAAAACCGGCTACTTGTGTTATTTTTGTTACAGCAGCACTAAGAAACTAAGAGGGCTGGTAAGAAGAAATACCAGATAGAGTTAAATGCCAACCAAAAAGGGAAACTGTAAGGGAAACTATTTTTGTGTTTAAAAAAAAAAAGAAAACAAACCTAGATATAGCTACAGATACTTTTATGTGCCTAAATATTTCTTGGAAAAAAACTAAATTGCAGAATTCAAATTTTAATTTTGCCTATAACTAGATATGTTCATAAATCATAATATTCTAAAAGTTAGGAGAAAAATGATTAAGTCATAAAATAAAACTAGCCTTAAGAAAACCCTGTTTAGTTTGATAAAAATCAAAAGACTAATTCCATGTATAAGTAATTTTTAATTAAGATAGTGACTCTTAGAGCACTAAAATGGATCAAAAGAGGAAATGTATACATTCTCTTCCAGAATAGAGAGTAGACATATCCCTGGCTCATTCATAACTCTGCAGCAATTATACAGTGAACATGTGAAATATTTCTATGTATTTTCTAATTTAATTATGTGTAAATTGAGGAAGATTCATCTAGTAGAAGAACAAACCTGCTTTTTAAACTTATTAAAGAAAAGAAAGCTCTTAAGTAAATACTAATATCTTATACTCATCTAAAAATGATAGAAAATGTCTATTCATTTTTTGGATTATAAAAGCCATTGGCTACTTTCTTTGTCTGTCCAAATATCAGCTTTTGGTCACTTTATTAATAACCATTGGGGGAAAATGTTATAGGTTTGAAATTTAAAGATGTTACTTTTCTCAACAGAAAAAGTGTGATAATAGAGAATATTGATCCTATGAGATAAAATACATGTACAAGTATATATTTACTAGAGGAGTCAATATAGAGAGCAAAGGAAATCATAATAGAAGTGTGATAAAAGATTAGAACTTAAATTCTCTGAAATATTATCTAATATTGTGAATATTTTATTACAGTTTTCCAAGCTGTGTACTTTGAAGAACTAGTGTTCCAAAAATGTCAATGCATATTACTACTGAAAATGTTTCTACACTTCTACTTCTGGCATTCTAGGTAATTAGAGGTTCTGATGTACCTTTCCACTATTAAACAACTATGTTTTATGTAATATACTCTTCAAGATTTTGCTAGTTTCTTTAGATGTAGACGAAGTCTTCAAGATCTCGCTACTGCCCCTCCTATATACATACACACACTGACGGGGAACTGGAGCCTTCTTCATGGAATGAAATTGAGACCAGAAAGATGGGAGCCAAGATGCCAATAGCAGCGCTTCTATCAAGAACTTGAGGCTTGTCTGATAAGGTGGAGAAGGTAAGCCTTGAATTTTTCTGCAAAATCAAGAAAAGGACTAATTCCAGGTTGGTGTTCTTCCCAGTCACTCACAAAATCACTTTTTGAAGGAGAGTTTTCCCAACTTAGGTCCCAAAGACAGATAAATATTAAGTAAAGAGACTACAAATAAAGATCATCAAGCACATAAGAAGGCCAGCCACAGTAATAAAGCATTAAAAGCAGCAGCCAACAATAGATTTAGCTATCCAAGGACTACACATACAGTAATGATCAGACAATTCATATAATTTATATAAAATGTTTAAAGAAATAGATGATGCATTAACAAACATGAGCATGAAACAAAAAACTATCAGGAATGAACTAGTAGATTAAAAAAATGATATTTCTAGAATGAAAATTGTGAGTGTTGAAATAAATAAAAAGTAAATAAATAAACAGTTTAAATAACAGACAAGACACAAATGAGGAAAGAATTAGTGAACTGGAAGTTATAGGTGAAGAAATTATCAACATGTTGTACAAAGATAGGATGGGTTAGAAAATTTATATAAAGAAGGAAGCCCAATCTGAGACAGATTTTTCTGGACTTGAAAACAGCATGCTCCACAACTGGAAATTTCACTTCAGTCTCTATACCAAGTCACCAAATGAGCTTCCAAATTTGAAAGAAGACCCCTGTATCAAGAAACCTTGGAAGAAGTTCAGGAGGCAATAAAACAGGCTCTGCTCTTGAACTCCCTCTTCTTTCATCCCCCATATGATGTTTCAGAACAATGCCTACTTTTATCTCAGAGAACACCTGAATACAAATAAGTTTGAATGCTGACTTTGCTTTATGAGGTTACCTTCGTCTACTCTTAGAGGTTGCTTATAATGACAAAATGTGACTCCTGAGTTCTGATGGAACTCATATGCTGGAAAAAGGACTGATAATGTGGTTCATCTGCACACATCTTTGATAAAAATGGGCAGTATCTTATAAAGTTAAACATTTTCATAGCTAGGCACATCTTAGTACGTAGTCATCATCTGCATGTTCAGATACATACACATGCACATGTATGCCAGGAAACAGATACAAGAATATTTATAGGAGCATTGCTCATAATAGCAAGACTGGAGACAACTCAAATGTATATCAATAGGAGACAAATTGAAATACATTTACACAATGGAATTTTACACAGCAGTGGAAAGGAATGAACTATACCTACACGTTACGCGCAACCATATGGATGAATCTTAGGAATATAATGCTGAAAAATAAAATAAAAACACAAGTCTCATATTTTCATAAATCTCAAAAACAAGGAAAACTAACCAATGCTTAATTTATTCATTTATCAAATTGGATAAAACTAATGTTAAAATAAAAAAGTCAAAGTAATGATAAATACAGAATTCAGGGTAGGAGTTAGTTACTTCTAGGGGTAGGATAAAGGAGAGCATAGGGAAGGAGCATGTAGATGCATGCCAAATTATTGGTACCATTTCATTACTTGGATTTGTAGGGGTTCACAGGTATTCAAATAATAATATATAATAGTATTATATCATTGCTTATAATATATATGTTACGTATATTCTTTTATATAAATCAACTATTTTAAAAGGTAATGAAGAACAAAAGTTAATTACTGTTTAACGGGTTCTTTGGTAAAATATGTTAGGGACAATTGAGTATATTTAAAGCTGGACTTCTCAGAGATTTCAATATAATATTATGCATTGTTGGTCTCTAAATGGGGGTATATTTCTTTATCAAACTACTTCGGGGGAAAAAATTCTCATAAGTAATTAAGAATGGCCTCTCTGCCTTCAAATTCCCCTACCACTGGCCTTCCACTTTTTCTAAAATTCTGTCATTAATTATTCCCTTAATTTGTTATTTATTTACTATAGGCCTTACTATTTGATTGCTTCTATTTCCTCCTTGCTGCCACACACCAACAATGCTCAAATCATCTGTGTTGTAGCAGATACTGTCAGTGTTTGATTCACATGCCATCAGCCCACTCCAGGGTTCACCTGCAACTTCGATGAACAGTTATTGCATGTATCAGTGACTTCCTACCTCAAGCATTTGTGTCTCTCTCCGCCTGAGGTCATGTTTACCTGCAGTACAGAGCAGGCCAAAAGCACCTCATGTTTAAAGCTCCCAAGAGCCAACCTTAACCAATAAAGAAAGAGAGATGGATAAGTACTCAGACTACCTCCTACCGTGGAGGTGTGCTTATACTGTCTTTCTGAGCATTTCCAGGGGGATTGGACTCCAGATGTTCACAGTAGTAACCTACTCATTAATATACCTTTTATGGTCCTCCTCACTTCCCATCTTTCCCTGCCATCTCACTTCTCCACTCACTCCACTCCCTGGATTACCTCCCAAATACTTGCACCCAAATCCTTGTCTCAGAGTCAGCTTTTAGAGGGTGGTAAATTGACAGGTATATGCTCAGAATTTTTTTTTTTTTTTAACATTTTCTCCACCTCGTCTCATCTGTTGAGTAGCGTTTCTTGTGGAAGTGCCAGGGTGAGTGCTAGGTGCCTCAGTGTTTTTAAGTGTGGTGTGTTATTTTGGCACCCAAGCTGCAATGTATTTACATAAAGTTCTTTAATCAATACTGTTTCTCTTGCTCCTTCTACCACCAGGGCAAAGGCTTATCATATTGCACAAGATAAAGTTATTTCTGCTGCAGGCAGGTTACTTATCATTAAGCCTCAACTGTCAAACTCAATACAGAAAAATCTAAAAGCCAGTTCTTGAGTGACTGTTTTGTTGAAGTGGTGTTACATGGGAGGGGGGGGCTTAAAGTATGAAAATGAGAAGGAGGAGGAGGATCATGCCTTTCTAATCAAGAGCTGATGCTTTCCAGCATTGTCACTTTCTCCACATGTCAGTAGAGGAGGGTTTTTCTAATCACCCATGATCTTTGAAGAGTTCAACAGGCAATTCTATCTTGTATTTTGAGAGTTTGGAACACTGGCACCTCACATCAGAACCAAACTTGTAGATAACCAATTATACTCTGCTAAGTCAGTTTGATCCATAACTATATATTTCTAGAGCACTGGGAAGTTTAACAGTAAGATAACATTATAGTCCTTTGGATATTTTCTTTCAGTAAATGCAAAATGGTATAACGGTACTTGGAACAAGAATGCAATGAGTAACTTCACTGTGCCTTACTATGACTGTTTTACTAGTGGTTCAAGCTGGGAATCATGATTATTCAAATATTCACTCATGTTTGTCAAGGTTCTAGGAATCCCTGGCCTGTCAGTTCTGAATTAATTGCTCTTGGCAATCTCACAAGACAAATCAGAAGGTAACTGGAATTCTCCCAAGCTCCCTTAAATCTGGCAGAGCATCCATACTGACTACATTGAGTTTTCACAGAGGTGATAGGGGAGCCAAAGGAAAATGCCCCCTCTGACCTCTCAGCAGTGCCAGGCTACATGTGTAGCAAGGACCCACTGCAATGGAATGTAGAGGAATAAGAACATGCCCCTCTGACAAAGTATGGAGTCTCTATATTTGAAGAAGGCCAGAGGAAGACCTAAACAGAGAGCAACTACGAAGTCCTGGATAGCTTTCTTGACCTCCCCAGGGAATACAGCAGTAGTGATAAATGTGGTTTTTTTTGATAACTTAACCAAAACCCCATTGTCATGGGGACGGTTCCGACTCATAGCAACCCTATAGGATAAACAGAACTGCCCCATATGGTTTCCAAAGGGAGGCTAGTGGATTCGAACTGCTAATTTTTTTGGTTAGCAGCCAACCTCTTAACCACTATGCCACAACCAAGGATCCCCATACACATTTCAGAATAAACAGTGACTTGTTCCACGTGCTCTGAAAGCGAGAAATGATGAGCATTTCTGTGTGGTTCAGGGTTACACAGAAAGAAAATGATGTGACCTGGGAGATTTTATAAGTGAGTGGTTATTCTAATGTGAGATGGCTCTAAAATCTTAAGTAAAAACAGTGAAAGTGGTTCTGGTTAACCATAACTTCTATACAACATTGCTAGAGAAATAGTTTCAATGTTAGCTTAAACACTGAGACCAACCACTGGCAAAGTTTTCCATTTTGTGATCTTTTTCTTCCCTTATGTTCACTGATGTGCTGGAGCTGGCTCAAACTGGTTAGGGGAAACAGATTGTGTGCATCTCTTCCGAACACCATATTTACCGGCATCAAGTTGGAAGCTTGAAATCAGTGATGGTAGGGGTATTTTCACCACAGAAATAGGAAATGGGTTATTATTGTAAATCGGAGATCTTCCACACCCCTCTTTTGCCAGATCCTGTTGTTAAACATTCATAAGCTCACATCTGCTTATATTGAAGAAAGAAACAAAAACAAGGAGAGATCTCTGGCTTCTTGCCTTTGACCAAGGAGTTTATTTTACTCAGATACTTTGGTCCTAATGAGCCTGGCTCTTGGGGCAACTTTGGAATCTTCATGAGTCAACGTGTTTTATGTGGTAAATGTCTAATTTTTAAACTCAGGACAAGTGACCCAATCTCTATGAAACTTTGATTTCTCATGTGGAAAATGAGGTTATAATACTTGCTCTATATACCTCAAAGGTTTATCATCAGACCTCAAATGAATAATTCACATGAAACTACTTTCACAGCTTCATATGTGGTGATAATAGTTAACAGCTGACATTTAGGGGTTAGTATGTTCCCAGCAATGTTCTAACTGTTCTACGTGTTTTAGTCATTTAATCACCCGGAACCACGTGATATAGATGCAATTATCCCCTTTTATAAATACGGAAACTGAGGCATAATGAGGTTAAATGATTTACCCAAGATCACATTATCAGTGCCAGAACTCAGATGACAAACCCACACAGCCTAATTTCAGACTAGTTTCTGAGCCTGAGCTCTTAATCATTTCAGAGGTTAAATGCTTAAATTTCCAGAGAGATCTGAGCCAGTGCATATAAAGGTAAAGCACAAATAATCTTGATTGAAAAATGATTTGCTCTAGGAAAGTGAACCTTAATTTCTGTGTTGGTACCTTGTTGTGTAAGCCCCAGGAAATCACAATAAAAATAGAAAACTTTAAAAAACACAAATGATAATTTATTTTGGTGTAGGATTTTATATTGTATCAAGGATAAACATATTAATATTACTTTAATGCCCTCAAATCGCTAAGATTTAAAGCTTGATTGATCTTTAAAAAAAGTTTATTTTATTATCTTTTCTATTTTAAAACAATATGATCACATTAACAAATACTTTGGAGGGAAATCTCATTCCTTAAACTAGTCTTCACTTGTTTGGGGTTTTTTTTTGTTTTTTTTTTTTCTTCAGTATTTTTTCTTTCTTTTGTAAATCAGAGTTTAAAAGCATAGTTTTGACTATATTTAGTGTGTATATTCATGATTTTTAAACTTAAAATTTCTTTATAAGTATTTTCCATGTTGCTGAAAATATACATAATAATAATTTAAAAGCTGAATCATGGTATATGAAGTAGCTATGCTGCACATTAAACACTTAAGAGCTTTACTACTTTTGGACATTTATAATGTGTTTTTTTTTTAAACCCTGTTTTTTAAATTATATATCCTGGGGGCAAGATGGTGCTCTAGGCAGAAACACCACGCCGTCCCTCCACAGCAAAGATCCGAAAAACTAAGCCTAACAGAGAATCAACAATCCTGAAACCCTAGAACACCAAATGAAGAGATAAAGAACTCAGCCAAACACCAAACGGAGTGAGAATACTAAAAGAGAACGGAGAGCGAGGAGAGACTCAGGCAGAGAGTCCCTACCAGCTAACGCAGCGCGGATCCACCATCTTGGATTCCTATCGGAGACCAGCAAACGGGAGAGCAGCCTTGCAGAGCATCTGGTCGGAGACATAATGACCGGTAAACTGCGGTGCGCACTCTCCCACCACCCACCCCTCTCCGCCTCAGCTGAGGATCCCCTGCTTTCCGTGGCCAGGGTCCCTGGGCTGGGGGGTGCTAGTGCTTGGATTCCGCGCACCTGGGCTGGCGGCTTTCTGGAAGCCGTTTGCTGGCAGCTAGCGAAACTTTCTCTGCCGCTTCCCCCTCCTTTTGCCTGGGTGCCTGGTTCCGAGTGCCGTCTCTGCTCTCTCCTGCGGGGCTGTAGGGCTGCGTGCGGGCGTGTGGCTGTTTCTAGGTCTGGGCTCCCGCATGGGTGGGATCCCGGGGCCTTTGTTCGTTCACCCCTCTGCTTTCCGTGGCCAGAGTCCCTGAGCAGGTGGGCGCCGGTGCTTGGATTCCGCGCGCCCGGGCTGGGGGCTTTCTGGGAGCCGTTTGCTGGCACCTAGCGAACCTTTTTCTGCCGCCTCCCCCTCCTTTTGCCTGGGTGCCTGGTTCCGAGTGCCGTCTCTGCTCTCTCCTGCGGGGCTGTAGGGCTGCGTTCGGGCGTGTGGCTGTTTCCAGGTCTGGGCTCCCGCGCGGGTGGGATCCTGGGGCCTTTGTTCGTTGGCCCCTCTGCTTCCCGTGGCCACGGTCACTTAACCCCGAGACTATCGGCTTCTTGGAATTCGCGCCCCTGAGTGGGGGCTCTCTGGGTCCCATTTGTAGGCACTGACTGCTGGTGTTGCCCTTTTTTTTTTCTCAATTTTATTTTTCTTCCTTTTTGGATTAGTTTTGTCATATTTTACCTCTTTTTCTCTTTTGTCTTTCTTCATTGCTTAATTTCTTGTCTCTCTATCTCTTCCTTCTCTTTCTGATCCCTGAATACCAGGCGATGTATGCCTCTGTACCTTCTGGCCAGGCTGAGCTGTGAAAATTGAGACCGACTCCCCCAGACCTCATAGCTGCATCAGTGGGATCCCTGGGAACTTTGCAGTTTTTTAACTTTTCTGATTTTTATTTGGTCATTCTTTCCTTTTCTTTCTCTTCCCCCTTCTGGTTTCCTCCATCCCATAGTCTCTCATCTGTACATTCCAACGACAAGCTCCCCTAGCATTCTTTTATGTTTGTACGCTTTTTGCTCCTCCTCCTCTCTCCTCTCTCCCATATCCAGCTTAGCTTCACACATAACCATCTTCCCGCTGCACCCTACCTACCTGCACCGTGCACTAGACATCACATCACCAAGCGGTGCAGGCACGCCCTATTGGAACCTGCCCAGCACTGACTACCGACCGTCCTGGTGGCTGCGGTGAGTGCCACAAGCAACCCATCCCAGTGGCTCCTCCTCAACTAGATCTGCCCAGCTGTACCACAAGAACGAAAAAAAAAAAAAGTCTACAATCAATAAACGAGAGAAATATCTACTGAATGCCCCCAAAACAGCAAACAATATCAAAACATTTACAAAAACAAGACAAGATGGCTCCAATAGGCGTCCAAATTAAAACACCAGATAACTCTCCTGTGGAAGAAAATGCACTAGAAGTACCTGATACGGAACTCAAATCACTAATACTCGGAATTTTCCAAGAACTGAGGTGAAAAGCTGACAAACATGAGGAAAAAATAGACAAATTTATGGAAAATACAGACAAAAAATTGGAAGAATTCAGGAAGATGATGCAGGAACAAAATGCCAAAATAAATTCACAACTCAAAATTATACAAAAACAACAATTAGAAATCCAAAAGATAAACAACAAGATTTCAGAAATGGACGGTGTCATAGAAGGGCTGAGAAGTAGATTTGAAACCATGGAAGACAGGATCAGTGGAACTGAAGACAAACACTTGGATACAACTCTGTTTCAGGAAAACTCAGAAAAAAGAACAAAGAAAAATGAAGAGACCCTGAGAGTTATGTGGGACACAATTAAAAGCAAAAACTTACGAGTGATTGGCATACCAGAACAGGGGAAGAAAACAGAAAACACAGAGAGGATCATTGAGGAACTGCTGACAGAAAACTTTCCCAATATCATGAAAGATGAAAAGCTGGTCATCCAAGAAGCTCAACGAACCCCATATAGAAGAGACCCCAAAAGAAAATCACCAAGACATATCATATTCACACTCGCTAAAACTAAAGACAAACAAAGAATCCTGAAGGCAGCTCGTGAAAAACAAGAAGTCGCATACAGAGGAGAAACAATAAGACTAAGCTCAGATTATTCAGCAGAAACCATGCAGGCAAGAAGGCAATGGGATGACATATATAAAATCTTGAAAGAAAAAAATTGTCAGCCAAGAATAATATATCCTGCAAAACTCTCATTCAGATTTGATGGTGAAATTAGGTCATTTCCAGATAAACAGAAACTAAAGGAATATGCAAAAGTCAAACCAAACTTACAAGAATTATTAAAGGGAGTTCTTCGATCTGAGGTCAACAGCTTAAGCCCTCAGGCAGGACCTAGGACCTAGGATGCAGGTTAACATGAACCAGATACCATTCTAGGAACTGAACTACAGACGACTTTCCAAAAACAAAAGATATACAACAGGGAATCAGAGAAATCAATCAAAGGATGACAACAACATCAAAACAATGAAAGAGGGAAAAAACGGCATAGGTATAGAACCTTCTAAAGGAGAAGAAGGCAAGGCGATACCAAGTAACGGTAGACTGCTTCAAAATTATAAAGATAAGGGTAAAATTCATGGTAAACACAAAAAAAGTTAACAAACCAACTCATAAAAATAAAGACAAAAAACATAAAGTCTCAACAAAAACAAAACCTACAAAAACAAAAGAAATGAACACAAAATCCACAAACAAAAGGAACTCAGCACAAGAGAGTAAGAAGAACAAAGAAAACCTCAGCATCACAAAAAAAAGCACTACAAAATGACAGCAACAAACTCACATCTATCAGTAATTACACTGAACGTAAATGGACTCAATGCACCCATAAAGCGACCGAGAGTGGCAGAATGGATAAGAAAACAGGATCCATCTATTTGCTGTCTACAAGAGACACATCTTAGAAACAAAGATGTGAATTTATTAAAAATCAAAGGTTGGAAAAAAATATATCAAGCTAACAACTATCAAAAAAGAGCAGGAGTGGCAATTCTAATCTCAGATAAAATAGACTTTAAAACAAAATCTACCATAAAAGACAAAGAAGGACACTATATATGATTAAGGGGATGATCCATCATGAAGACATAACCATAATAAATATCTATGCACCCAATGACAGGGCTCCAAAATACATAAAAAAAACTCTAACAGCACTGAAAAGAGAAATTGACAGTTCCACAATAATAGTAGGAGACTTCAACACACCACTCTCAGTAAAGGACAGAACAACTGAAAAGAAACTCAGCAAAGATACAGAAGACCTAAAGGACACAATCAGCCAACTGGACCTCATAGACATATATAGAACAATCCATCCAACCGCTGCAAAGTACACATTCTTTTCCAATGCACATGGAACGTTCTCCAGAATAGACCACATCTTAGGCCACAGAGCAATCCTCAACAAGATCCAAAATGCTGAGATAATTCACAGTATCTTCTCTGACCACAATGCCATCAAGGTAGAAATTAACACTAGAAAGAGCAAGGAAAAAAAAATCAAACACATGGAAACTGAATAATAATCTGCTTACACATCAATGGGTAATAGAAGAAATCAGAGATGGAATTAAAAAATTCCTAGAATCAAATGAAAATGAAAACACATCATACCAAAACCTTTGGGACACAGCAAAGGCAGTCCTCAGAGGACAATTTATAGCAATAGATGCACATATCAAAAAAGAAGAAAGGGACAAAATCAAAACATTAACTACAGAACTCAAACAAATAGAAAGAGAACAACAAAAAAAGCCTACAACCACCGGAAGAAAGGAAATAGTGAAGATCAGAGCAGAAATCAATGAAATAGAGAACAGAAAAACAATAGAAAGAATCAACAAAACCAAAAGTTGGTTCTTTGAAAGAATCAACAAAATCGACAAACCACTGGCCAGACTGACAAAAGAAAAACAGCAGAGGGCACAAATAACCCAAATAAGAAATGAAATGGGGGACATTACAACAGACCCAACTGAAATAAAA
The DNA here is from genome assembly GCA_030035585.1 of Dugong dugon. Classification (NCBI taxonomy): domain Eukaryota; kingdom Metazoa; phylum Chordata; class Mammalia; order Sirenia; family Dugongidae; genus Dugong; species Dugong dugon. The sequence continues at coordinate 102,155,544 of CM057468.1, read as the reverse complement.
AGGATTATAACAGAATATTATGAAAAACTATATTCCAACAAATTTGAAAACCTAGAGGAAATGGATAAATTTCTAGAAACATACGGCCTACCCAAACTACAACAAAGTGATATTGAAAATCTGAACAGACCCATAACAAGAGAAGAGATTGAAAAGGTAATAAAAAAACTCCCAACCAAAAAAAGCCCTGGCCCAGATGGCTTCACTGGAGAATTCTACAAAACATTTACAGAAGAGCTCGTACCAGTTCTACTCAAGTTATTTCAGAGCATAGAAGAGGAAGCAACACTTCCAAATTCATTCTATGAAGCCAGCATAACGCTGATACCAAAACCAGGCAAAGACATCACAAAAAAAGAAAATTACAGACCAATATCTCTCATGAATATAGATGCAAAAATTCTGAACAAAATTCTAGCCAATAGAATTCAGTATCATATCAAAAAAATAATACACCACGACCAAGTAGGATTCATACCAGGTATGCAAGGATGGTTTAACATTAGAAAATCCATCAACGTAATCCACCACATAAATAAAAGGAAAGAAAAAAATCACATGATTATCTCAATTGATGCAGAAAAGGCATTTGACAAAGTCCAACACCCATTCCTGATAAAAGCTCTCAATAAAATAGGTATAGAAGGGAAATTTCTCAACATAATAAAGGGCATCTATGCAAAACCAACAGCCAACATCATTCTTAATGGAGAAAGGCTGAAAACATTCCCCCTGAAAACAGGAACAAGACAAGGATGCCCTTTATCACCACTCCTATTTAACATTGTGCTGGAAGTTCTAGCTAGAGCAGTAAGGCAAGAGAAAGAAATAAAGGGCATCCAAATTGGTAATGAAGAAGTTAAACTCTCCCTGTTTGCAGATGATATGATACTATACATAGAAAACCCTAAAGACTCCACGAGAAATTTACTGGAAGTAATAGAAAGATTCAGCAGAGTAGCAGGATACAAGATAAACATTCAAAAATCAGTTGGATTCCTATACACCAGTAAAGAGAACGATGAAAAGGAGATCAGGAAATCAATACCATTTTCAATAGCCCCTAAAAAGATAAAATACTTAGGAATAAATCTGACCGGGAATATAAAAGACCTATACAAAGAAAACTACAAAACACTGCTGCATGAAACCCAAAGGGATCTACATAAATGGAAAAACATACCATGCTCATGGATAGGCAGACTCAACATTGTGAAAATGGCAATTCTACCTAAAGCAATCTACAAATACAATGCAATTCCGATACAAATACCAACAACATTCTTCAAAGAGATGGAAAAACTAATTATTAACTTTATATGGAAAGGGAAGAAACCCCGAAAAAGTAAAGCACTACTGAAGAAGAAGAATAAAGTTGGAGGACTCACACTACCTGACTTGAGAACCTACTATACAGCTACAGTACTCAAAACAGCCTGGTACTGGTACAACAACAGAGACATTGACCAATGGAACAGAATTGAGAACTCAGATGTAAATCCATCCACCTACGGTCACCTGATTTTTGACAAGGGCCCAAAATACATCAAATGGGGAAAAGACAGTCTTTTTAACAAATGGTGCTGGCAAAACTGGATATCCATTTGTAGAAAAATGAAACAGGACCCATACCTCACACCATATACAAAAACTACTTCAAAATGGATCAAAGACCTGAATATAAAGCCTCAAACTATAAAATTCATAGAAGAAAAAATAGGACCAACACTTCAGACCTTAATACATGGCATTAACAGGATACAAACCATAAACATCAACACAAAAAACCCAACAGATAAACTAGATAATTGGGATCTTCTAAAAATCAAACATCTATGCTCTTCAAAAGATTTCACCAAAAGAGTTAAAAGAGAACCTACAGACTGGGAAAAAATTTTTGGACAGTACAAGTCAGACAAAGGTTTAATCTCCATAATCTACAAGAAAATCCAACACCTCTACAACAAAAAGACAACCAATCCTATCAAAAAATGGGCAAATGAAATGAACAGACACTTCACCAAGGAAGACATTCAAATGGCCAACAGACACATGAGGAAATGCTCGTGATCACTAGCCATTAGAGAAATGCAAATTAAAACCACAATGAGATACCATCTCACCCCGGCATTACTGGCACGAATCAACAATACTGGAAATAACAAATGTTGGAGGGGCTGCGGGGAGACGGGAACTCTTATACACTGCTGGTGGGAATGCAAAATGATACAGCCATTTTGGAAAATGATATGGCATTTCCTCAGAAAGCTAGAAATAGACGTACCATTCGATCCAGCAATCCCACTCCTAGGAATATATCCTAGAGAAATAAGAGTCATCACTCGAATAGACATATGCACACCTATGTTCATGGCAGCATTATTCACAATAGCAAAACGATGGAAACAACCTCGATGTCCATCAACAGACGAATGGATACACAAACTATGGTACATACACACAATGGAGTACTATGCAACGAGAAAGAACAATGAATCGGTGAACCATCTCATAACATGGATGAAACTGGAGGACATCATGCTGAGTGAAATAAGTCAATCACAAAAGGACAAATATTGTATGAGACCTCTATTGTAAAAACCCATGAAAAAATTCACATGCAAAATGTAACAATCCTTGTTGGTTACCAGGGATGGGAGGGGGGGGGGAATACTAAATAGGTAATAGGTAAGTGGTAACTTGGGTGAGAGATGAGATAGTACATAGTACAGGGGAAACTAACACAACCTGCACAAGGAAACGTCATGGAGGCCCTATAGACACATCCAAACCCCCCGAGGGACTGAGTTGTTGGACGGAGGGCTCTGGGGACCATGATCTCGGGGAACATCTAGCTCAATTGGCATGACACTACTTATAAAGATAATGCTCTACATTCTACCTTGGTGAGTAGTGTCTGGGGTCTTAAAAGCCTATGAGCGGCCATCTAAGATACTCCACTGATCTCATCCCTTCGGGAACAAGGGAGAACGAAGAGAACAGGATACAAGGAAAAGATTAGTCCGAAGGACTAATGGTCCACAGCTACCAAGGCCTCCAAGGGACTAAGCCCAGTACAGCTGGATGGTGCCCGGCTACCACCAATGACTCCTCTGACCAGGATCACAACAGAGGATTCTGGGCAGAGCTGGAGTAGTATGTAGAGCATAATTTTAACTCCCAAAAAAAAAAAAAAAAAAAAGAAGACCAGATATACTGGCCTAAAGAATACTAGAGAAACCTCAAGAGTGTGGCCCCCAGACACCCTTTCAGCTCAGAGGTGAAGTTACCTTCAAGGTTCGATGTTAAGCCTGGGAATGGACACCCCAGTAAAACTAAATGGGACTAACGATGTACAGGAGTCCGGTGACAAGGGCCAGAAGGCAGAGGGAGAGTAGGAAACTGATGATAAGGAACACAAATTGAATAAGGACACTGTCGATGTATTGTGAGATTGTTGACCACTGCTATAGGGCAACATTTGTAGTAACTATTAAATGGGAGGCTGTTTTGTCCTGTAAGCGTTCATCTTGGGCGAGAATGGCAGCACAATTGGAAGAGCATAGTCAATATCACTTAAATGTGTAAGTAAAAAGTTTTGAAATGGTGTTTAAATAAAATAAAAATAAATAAATAAATAAATAAATAAATAAACAAATGAGACTAAAGAGGTACAATAGTCCACTGACAAGGTCCAGAAGACAGAAGGGGACAAGGAAGCCCCCTGGTGATAGGGAACACAAGGTGGAGTAAGGATATTCTTGATGTGCTGTGAGATTGTTAACCATTGTCATAGGGCAACATGTGTAGTAACTGTTAAATGAAAAACTATTTTGTTCTGTAAGCCTTCATCTTAAGTGAGAATAACAGCACAGTTGGAAGAGCGTAGTCAATGTCACTGAACTGTGAATGTAGAAATTTTTGAAACGGTGTATCTTTGGCCATCTGTAATTTTCATCAAAAAAAAAGGTTGAGAATTTAGAGGCTTAATACGTTGTGGGGTTGTTAACCAATGTCAAAAAACAACATGTGTACTACTATTTCATGAGAAACTATTTGCTCTGTAAGCTTTCACCTGAAGTACAATAAAATATATATTAAAAAAAAAAAAAAATTTAAAATGGCAAAAAATAAAAATAAAAAAAAATAAATTATATATCCTCACACATTCACCTATTTGTATGTGTACCTATTACTATGTATTGGATTATATTTTAGTTTTTATAGCGTTTTAGAAATGGACCAGTTCGAATGAAATAGAAATGTTTATTGATTTTGGCATTTATTGCTAAAAATTTTCTAAAAATATACAGCATTTACTTAAAATGTCATCAGCACTATATGGGAATATCAATTTCATTGGGTCATCACAAATATTAGACTTTATGATTTTCACTTGCTAAAGTAATGGATGAAAGTCCCACCTGATTAAAAAAAATTTGATTGAACATTTAAGAAGTGCTTATTGGTAATTTCTATTTCATCTTTTGTGAATCAATTCTAGGTCTTCTGGCTTTGAATGGTAGATGGAAATCTGAGAAAAGCTTTATTTTTTTTCTTTTGGTAGGAGTCTTAATTTAATTCTCTACAACTCTGAAAATTAACATTATTTCAAAAGTTCACAACAGGTGATTGGTTGGTGTTTATCAAACTATGCAATCTAAAATACTACTTATGCAGAATGTTAATTGGAGTAATTTGAAAGAAGGAAATTCAAGGTCAAATATTTTGGAAAACACTAGACTGAAATAGGATTTCTCAGAGATCTTAATATACTGTTTTCCGTTTTGAATGTCTAAGATGGGATACTAATATGTTATTTCTCTCTAAAATGAACCAACCACTTTCTTACTTGGACAAGTATTCCAATAAATATGTTTTAGGAATTTTAAAATTAATTTTATTATTATTTTGTAAGACAGGATCTTTCAACTGTAGGTTTGTCTCTTTCTCCAGATTCAGAAGGTTTTTTTTTTTTTCTCTCTCCCCCTCTCCCACCTTGTATCTATCTACAGCCAATTTAAATTGAAGATTATTGCTTCTGTCCCAATTGGTCCACTCCCTTCTTCTAAAATCCAATTGGCCATGAATGTAATTTCATTCCCTTCTATATCACATCTCTAATCTTCTCTCTTGTCTTTTCATCTCTTTGTCTTTATCCTCTGTGCTTTGGGAGAGTTTCTCAAGATTTCCTGAATCATTGATTTAATTTTATATAGTGTCAGTTTTGCTCTTTTTATTCCTAAAGCTGATGCATATTTGGATATTTTATTTTTTGTGTCCTTACAATAGTTTCTTGTTTCATCCTGCTCTCTTTTACATCTGCCTGCTATTCATTCTGCATCCCTTTCATCTGAGGCTATTTTGTCTTAATATTTCATCTCCTCATACAGTACTCATGTTCCTCCATTTAATAATGAGTACAAGATCTGCGGTCCTCAGAACACTTCTGTTTGCCGCAGTGAATCTTTCAAAAGTTTCTCTTTGCTTTCCTGCTTGAGTGAATTTATTTTTCATCTTAGTTCATGCTGTGGATTCTTTTATTAAACTTCATCGTAAGTGTGTGAGAATGTGTGCATGTTTGTATGTGTGGTGTTTGCGTGTGTTTGTGTGTGTGAAAGAGAGAGAAAGAATGCACGTGTGTTTCTGTTTCTCATGCTCATTGATAATGGGCTTATAAAGGCTGGTTATTTGACACTATTCGGCTGGGAGGACTTTTCTTGATTCCTTTCACTGTCTACCCAGGTGCGGTTAGAATCAGTTATAAAGTTAGAAGGATAACTCTTTGCCCACATAAATTTCTGGTGTCCAGTCATTAACTTACCAACAAGTGAAACCCTCAATGAGGTGGATTGACCCAAGAGCCACAGCAATGGACTCAAGCATACCAATGATCATAAAGATGGCACAGGAACAGGCAATGTTTTGTTCTGTTACACGTAAGGTCACCATGAGTTGGAGCTAACTCAATGGCAGCTAACAACAGTTATTAATTATCTAAAAATAATAACTGACACTTGCTGAGTTCTTATTATGAGTCAGGTATCATTCTAAGTGCTTTACATAATTTCATTCATATAAGCCTCACAAGTCTGTAAGGAAACTGAGGCACAGACCAAAAAAGTCTGTTGCCGTTGAGTCGATTCCGACTCATAACGACCCTTTAAGATACAGTAGAACTGCCCCATAGGGTTTCCAAGGAGTGCCTGGTGGATTTGAACTGCTGACCTTTTGGTTAGCAGCTGTAGCTGTTAACCACTGTATCACCAGGGTTTCCGAGGCACAGAGAGGTTAGGTAATTTGCCCAAGATCGTACAGTTATTAAGTAGCCAAGCCTAGGTGCTTGACCACTATGCAATAGGATCTCTATTCTATGTGCTACTGGACTGAGGAGGTCTCTTCCTCTCACTGCCTCATCATCTGATCACACAGAGTGAAATCTATTCTCCAATTATATGAAAAAGTTCCGTGATCACTTTTTTGCCTGGAAAAACTACAACTTTAGAGTGCATTATTTCCAAGTATGTTCCTACCTCACAGGCTCCCTACTCTCAGTTCTCATTACAAGAGGAAATGTTGCGCTACCTGTACCTTTCTGTGATTGGCCTAGTTGTATTCTTGGAAAATAGTCTCCAAATAGATGTAGAAAGAGAGGTTATGATGGGGATCGTGGTGTGTAATGGTCTTGTCCAGCTCAGAAAATATCTCTGGCAGAGTAGAGAGGTGCACACAGAATAGTCTCTGTTAAGACATCAAGTTTTTGACATCAGCACACAGTGGGATTGGATGGAAATGTCCCTCTTTGTTCCTGCCTAGCCCTGATAATCTGCCTTTGGGCTCCTTTACTTTGGTCATGCAAATTCCTCCCGGGGTCATACAGACTGTAAAGAATATTCCTAGTTACTAGCACTATTGAAACTGTGCTGGTCTTTGTGTATTTGCATAAACATATAAAAGGGAAAGTTTAACCTTATATTTTACATGAAGTGGTGAGCCACTCTGGTGCTCTTGCCCAGCAATTTGGAAAGCTGAGAGCCGGGGTCTGGTGTGGGATTGAGTGGGACATAATATACAAATGTCTGTAATACATATGAGTCAATCTCAAGATGAAAAAAAATCTGAAACATCAAGTCCAGCACTGTGATGGAAAGGAAGAAATTAATTCAAACAGAGGATCAGTAGTCCTAGTTTGATAGGAAAGAGCCACTAGAGCTCAGAGAAAAAATCCACTGCAGTTATGATCTATAGAGAATGTGATCTGCGTGTGGACATTTTTGACAGTTTTCATAGCTAGAAAGGAGCTATTAAGGCCATTGAATTAATTTAAACATCACCCCGACCTATTTCATCTAAGGAGCTAGGTACTATAATTCCACAGCATCCCAAAGGAGGAGGAACGTTCACAGTCAGATTTGTTTCTCTGTGAGCTGGATTGGGCTAGGCTCACTGGACTTTCACAGAAGTTGACCATGGCATCTTTGGGAATCTATAATATCTTGTATGAAATATTCAAGTTTTCTATTTTGGGTTGATGAGCAGAGTAGACTTTGGAAGCTTAGTAAGTAGTAATGAAACATAAGATAAATTCATATGGAAATGTACAATAGGAGTAACAAGGCTTAGGCCTGAAACCCACAGTCACCTTGAGTAGTTGACTGCTGGCAAGTTGGGATGTTGAGAGATCTAACATGATAATATTTACCTCCTAAATGGTCTCCCTTTGACCTGATGCTGGTTAGCATAATTCTTGTGCCAATTTGATCCCCTTACAGAGGGTCCCCAAGTACTGCCAGAGAGGCCTAATGGACCACTCAACTTCTGATGGGTGTCAGTAACAATTGGAACTTTAAGTATTAGTGAAGGTAGAAACCACTGACACCATGAAAAGAGCATTTTCAGTAGAGAAGTAGAACGCGTTGTATGTGTTCTTGGTAATAATTCAAGTAGGTAAATCAGTTGTTTGTCAATGGGATATATTCTGTCATATGTACTTTGATTCCCTACTCTTTCTGGCCATAATTCTAGGGATGGTTTGTATAAATAGGTAAATATGAATTTAATGGGTCTAAAACAATTATTTCAAAGCTTGGTGATGATTTGAGGCCCCAGAAAAGAGGTCACTCTTGGATGTAAAAATACGGACAATATATCGCTCATGAAAGACATAAATGGACAAAGGTCAGTGAGGGGATGGGATGAACTATGTCATCATTGAGTTGAAGGTATTACCTACCACCAATAGTTTTATGTTCATGGAAGATGCTAGGAAAAGGTTAAAATCTAGGGCAATCATATTCTGAAAATAATGGGGAGTCAAGGGAAGACACAGAAGGTTCTTAGGTTTCCTGAGATGATCCTAGGTTTAAGCATGTGTGTCACATGTGGTGGCATAGTACACTGGTTGCTCCCAAAACAAGTCTTGCAAAATTCCTTGTGGGCTATATTTAATATCACAAATTTATCTCAGCCTTCCCTGCTATTCCTGTATACCTACACAACCTGACCAGAGTCCTAGGAACTCTTAAGTTGCTACTGCCACTAGGCATTTGTTTGTAGCTTATGTAATACATTTTTTAGGCAGCTGTAGGTAGAAATGAATGACTGAAAAAAATTTTCTAAATGGAGTATATCTTAAGGTCAGGCTAAGCATACAACCTTCTGACACTATGGTTTTTGGGAGAGACAACAATGCTGTGGTTGGACTACTTTCTTGTGAACCTGGAGCTCATAATGTTCAGAGCACAAGCACATATGTAGAAGTGCTATACTGCAGCACATGCTATTTTTCAATGTGAATGATTTCAGCCTTTTTAAACTTGATATTCACTTTATGACAAGAACTACTACCTGTTTATCAAAATTCATTTTCATTCTTGCTTAGGCCACGGAACTAGATTCCATTCGTAAGCTTTCTTTGAAAAGAAGCATGGACAAATGATGGTTTTCTAAAGAAAGGAATATAAGCAGAAGTAATGTGTATTACTTTCAGGCTAGGCCCGGAAGAACTGTCAACATGAACTGCTTCATGGATTTCTAGAAACTCCTATGGCAACTTTAGAAGCCACATATTGAAGACTGTAGAACCACCATCAACCTAATTCCCTGGATAAAAATCTGGGGGAGATTCAGCACATCATCCTCCACCCTTGTCAACCTGGATAGATCCTGAAAAGTTATAGAAGCCAGGAATAAAGTTTCTGTTATGTTGAGACACTAAATGTTTTGGTCTCTATTATTGCAACATATACTATACTAATGTACCTTTAATCCTCACAACTGGACCAGTAATCAACATCGTGATAAATGGAAAAAATATTAAAGTTGCCAAAGACTTCATTTTAATTGGATCCACAATCAACGCCATGGAAGCAGCAGTTAAGAAATGAAATGACGTATTTCATTGCTGCAAAAGACCTCTTTAAAGTGTTCAAAAGCAAAGATGTCACTCTGAGGACTGAAGTGCATCTTACCCAAGCCGTGGTAATTTCAGCTACCTCATATGCCTGTGAAAGCTAGACAACGAATAAAGAAGACCAAAGAAGAATTGACGCCTTTGAATTATGGTGTTGGCGAAGAATATTGAATATACCATGGACTGTCAGAAGAACGAACAAACCTGTCTTGGAAGAAGTACAGAGTACTCCTTGGAAGCAAGGATAGCGAGACTTCGTTTCACGTACTTTGGGCATGTTATCAGGAGGGATTAATCAATAGAGAAAGATATCATGCTTGGTAAAGTAGAGAGTGAGTGAAAAAGAGGAAGACCCTCAACGAGATAGATTGAAACAGTAGCTGCAACAATGGGCTCAAATATAGTAATGATTGTAAGGATGATGCAGGACCAGGCAACATTTCATTCTGTTGTACACAGGGTTGCTATGAGTTGGAATCAACTCAAGGACACCTAACAACAACAGCGCACCTTTAAATAATGTGCTCAGTCTTTCTCACTTACAGTATGTTATGGATTGAATTATGTCCACCAAAAAATGTGTGTATCAATTTGGCTGGGCCATGATTCCATTTTGTGATTATAATTTTATGTTAAAGAGGATTAGGGTGGGATTGTAACACCGCCTTTACCCAAGTCACATCCAATGTAAAGGGAGCTTCCCTGGGGCGTGGTCTGCACCACCTTTTATCTCTCAAGAGATAAAAGGAAAGGGAAGCAAGCAGAGAATTGGGGACCTCATACCATCAAGAAAGCAGTGCTGGGAGTAGGGTCCCTGTGCAGAGAAGCTCCTAGTCCAGGGGAACACTGAAGAGAAGAAGGCCGACAGAGGGAAAAAGCCCTCCCCTGGAGCTGATGCCCTGAATCTGGGCTTTTACCCTACTTTAACTGTGAGGAAATAAACTTCTCTTTGCTAAACCATCCACTTGTGGTGTTTCTGTTATAGCAGCATTAGATGCCTAAGACACAGTATTTAACTCATAGGTAGATTGTTGCGAGTATTAAATGAGAGCATAGATACACAATGGCTGACATATATTACGTGATGAAAGAACCCTGTGTTATTTAGTTGTTATTGAGTCCACTCCGACTCATGGCGACCTTACACACAACAGAATAAAACATTGTCCAGTCCTGTATCATATTCACAATCATTGGGATTCTTGAGTCCATTGTCGCAGCCACTGTATATTTTGAGTGCCTTCCAACCTAAGGGGCTCATCTTCCAACACTATATCAGCCAGTATTCTGTTGTGATGCATAGAATATTCATTGGCTAATTTTCAGAAGTAGATCACCAGGCCTTTCTTCCTAGTCTGTCTTAGTCTGGAAGCTCTGCTGAAATCTGTCCATCAGAGGAGACCCTGCTGTTATTTGAAATGTTAGTGTCATAGCTTCTAGCATCATACCAACACACAAGCCACCACAGTATGACAAACTGACAGATAGGTGGTAGCAAAGAACTGTATTTACTCTTAAATATTTCTTAATGGCTCACTTGAATAACAACGGGCTGCAAAATAATGTTTTAGTCAATTCAGGTGTTAAAAAGCCTTTAACTTAAACTTTAAGGATCAATATCAGTGACTAGTGCCCCAAGAAAGTTTTCTTCAATATCCTTTGTTTCAATAAACCCGTTGCTGTCAAGTTGATTCTGACTCAAAGTAACCTGATAGGACAGAGTAGGGTTGCCAAGGAGCAGCTGATGGATTCAAACTGCTGACCTTTTGGTTAGCAGCCAAGCTCTTAACCACTGCACCACTAGTGCTCCTTTTGCTTCAAAACTACAGTTAAAATATTTATCCTTGTTTTGTTCCATGGAACTTCTATGCATCTTCAATAACATCTATGGTAGGCAGAGTTCTAAGTCGGCCCCCAATGATTCCAGCCTCTATGAATTCACATCTTTGTGCAAGTATACCTCTTGAGTGTGGGCTGCACCTAATGACTTATTTCTAACCAGTACAATATGACAAAGGTGATGGGATATCACTTCCCTCATTAGGTTACAAAAGATTGAGACTTCCATCTTTCCAGCACATTTTCTTATTTCCTTCTCAACTTTTATACTTCGTTTTTTTTTTTTTTTTGTTTTGTTTTATTGTACTTCAGGTGAAGGCTTACAGAACAAATAGTTTCTCATGAAACAGTACTATACATATTGTTTTATGACATTGGTTAACCATCCCACAACATATCAACCCTCTAACTTCTCAACCTCTTTTTTTTTTTTTTTGGTGAAAATACACATAGCCAAAGATACACCATTTCAAAAATTTCTACATGCACAGTTCAGTGACATTGACTGCGCTCTTCCAATTGTGCTGTTATTCTCACTTAAGATGAAGGCTTACAGAACAAGACAGTTTCTCATTTAACAGTTACTACAAATGTTGCCCTATGACAATGGTTAACAATCTCACAACACATCAACAATATCCTTACTCAGCTTTGGCTTCCCTATCACCAGCTTCCTTGTCCCCTTCTGCTTTCTGGCCCTTGTCACTGGACTCCTGTACCTCGTTAGTCTCATTTGGTTTTACGGGGCTGTCCACTACCAGGCTGAACCGTGAACCTCGGAGGTAACTTCACCACTGAGCTGAAAGGTGTCTGGGGGCCATACTCTCAGGGTCTCCAGTCTCCTTCAGGCCAATAAATCTGGTCTTTTTTTTTTTTTTTTTTTTGTGAGTTAGAATTATGCTCTACATCCTTCTCCAGCTCTGTCCAGAACCCTCTGTTGTGATCCTGGTCAGAGCAGTTGGTGGTGGTAGCTGGGCACCATCTAGCTGTACTGGACTCAGTCCGGTTGAGGCCTTGGTAGCTGTGTACAATTCGTCCTTTGGACTAACCTTTTCCTTGTATCCTGTTCTCTTCATTCTCCCTTGCTCCTGAAGGGATGAGACCAGTGGAGTATCTTAGATGGCCGCTTACAGGCTTTTAAGACCCCAGACACTACTCACCAAGATAGTATGTAGAGCATTGTCTTTATAAGCTGTGTCATGCCAATTGAGCTAGATGTTCCCTGAGACCATGGTCCCCAGAGCCCTCCGCCCAGCAATTCAGTCCCTCAGGGAGTTTGGATGTGTCTGTGGGGCTTCCATGACCTTTCCTAGTACATGTTGTGCTAGTTTCTCCTGTATTGTGTACTGTTTCACTCTTCACCCAGATACCACTTATCTATTGCCTGTTTAGTATTCCCCCCCTCATCCCTGGTAACCAACAAAGATTGTTACATTTTGTGTGTGAACTTTTTCATGGGTTTTTACAATAGAGGTCTCATACAATATTTGTCCTTTTGTGATTGACTTATTTCACTCAACATAATGTCCTCCAGTTTCATCCATGCTATGAGATGCTTCACAGATTCATTGTTGTTCTTTCTCGTTGCATAGTACTCCACTGTGTGTATGTACCATAGTTTGTTTATCCATTCATCTGTTGATGGGCATCTAGGTTGTTTCCATCATTTTGCTATTGTGAACAATGCTGCCATGAACATAGGTATGCATGTCTATTCGAGTGACAACTCTTATTTCTCTAGGATATATTCCTAGGAGTGGAATTGCTGGATTGAATGGTATGTCTATTACTAGCTTTCTGAGGAAGCACCATATCATTTTCCAAAATGGCTGTATCATTTTGCAATCCCACCAGCAGTGCATAAGTGTTCTGATCTCCCCGCAGCCCCTCCAACATTTGTTATTTCCAGTGTTTTTGATTCGTGCCAGTAATGCCGGGGTGAGATGGTATCTCATTGTGGTTTTAATTTGCATGTCTCTAATGGCTAGTGATCGCGAGCATTTCCTCATGTGTTTGTTGGCCATTTGAATGTCTTCTTTGGTGAAGTATCTGTTCATTACCTTTGCCCATTTTTTAATAGGATTATTTGTCTTTTTGTTGTAGAGGTGTTGGCTTTTCTTGTAGATTATGAAGTTTAGACCTTTGTCTGACTTGTACTGTCCAAAAATTTCTTCCCAGTCTGTAGGTTCTCTTTTGACTCTTTTGGTGAAGTCTTTTGAAGAGCATAGGTGTTTGATTTTTAGAAGATCCCCAATTATCTAGCTTATCTGTTGGGGTTTGTGCTTTGATGGTTGTGGTTTGTATCCTGTTAATGCCATGTATTAAGGCCTGAAGTGTTGGTCCTATTTTTTCTTCTATGAACTTTATAGTTTTAGGCTTTATATTCAGGTCTCTGATCCATTTGGAAGTAGTTTTTGTATACGGTGTGAGGTATGGGTCCTGTTTCATTTTTCTGCAAATGGATATCCAGTTTTGCCAGCACCATTTGTTAAAAAGACTGTCTTTTCCCCATTTGATGGACTTTGGGCCCTTGTCGAAAATCAGGTGACCGTAGGTGGATGGATTTACATCTGGGTTCTCAATTCTATTCCATTGGTCAATGTATCTGTTGTTGTACCAGTACCAGGCTGTTTTGACTACTGTAGCTGTATAGTAGGTTCTCAAGTCAGGTAGTGTGAGTCCTACAACTTTATTCTTCTTCTTCAGTGGTGCTTTACTTATTTGGGGCTTCTTCCCTTTCCATATAAAGTTAATAATTAGTTTTTCCGTCTCTTTGAAGAATGTTGCTGGTATTTGGATTGGGATTGCATTGTATTTGTAAATTGCTTTGGGTATAATTGCCATTTTCACAATGTTGAGTCTGCCTATCCATGAGCATGGTTTGTTTTTCTGTTTATGTAGATCCCTTTGGGTTTCATGCAGCAGTGTTTTGTAGTTTTCTTTGTATAGGTCTTTTACATTCCTGGTCAGATTTATTCCTAAGTATTTTGTCTTTGTAGAGGCTATTGCAAATGGTATTGTTTTCCTGATTTCATCGTTCTCCTTACTGGTGTATAGGAATCCAACTGATTTTTGAATGTTTATCTTGTATCCTGCTACTCTGCTGAATCTTTCTATTAGTTCCAGTAGATTTCTCATGGAGTCTTTAGGGTTTTCTATGTATAGTATCATATCATCTGCAAACAGGAAGAGTTTAACTTCTTCATTACCAATTTGGATGCCCTTTATTTCTTTCTCTTGCTTTATTGCTCTAGCTAGAACTTCCAGCACAATGTTAAATAGGAGTGGTGATAAAGGGCATCCTTGTCTTGTTCCTGTCTTCAAGGGGAATGTTTTCAGCCTCTCTCCATTAAGAATGATGTTGGCCATTGGTTTTGCATAGATGCCCTTTATTATGTTGAGAAATTTCCCTTCTATACCTATTTTATTGAGAGTTTTTATCAGGAATGGGTGTTGGACTTTGTCAAATGCGTTTTCTGCGTTAATTGAGATGATTATGTGATTCTTTTCTTTCCTTTTATTTATGTGGTGGATTACGTTGATTGATTTTCTAATGTTGAACCATCCTTGCGTACCTGATATGAATCCTACTTGGGCATGGTGTATTATTTTTTTGATATGATGTTGAATTCTATTGGTTAGAATTTTTGTTGAGAATTTTTGCATCTATATTCATGAGAGATATTGGTCTGTAATTTTATTTTTTTGTGACATTTTTTCCTGGTTTTTGTATCAGCGTTATGCTGGCTTCATAGAATGAATTTGGAAGTGTTGCTTCCTATTCTATGCTCTGAAATAGCTTGACCAACTTTTATACTTTGAAGGAAATGGCTGGCATGTTGGAAAGTCCCACATGGTAAAGAACCTAGGGTGAGTTTCAACCAATCTCTGGCAAGCAACTGAAGCTCTCAGTTCAACAACCTGGCATGGGCTGAATCCTGAGAACAAAGATTGAGTGAACTCGGAAATAGACCCTTCCTCTGCTGATCCTTCGCGTGGAACTGCAGACCTGGGCCACCACCTTGACTGCAGACTTGTAAAAGGGCCTCACGCAGAGGACCCAGCTAAGCAGTGTTCAGATTCCTGATCCCCGGAAATTACGAGATAATACATGTGTATTGCTTAAATTGCTAAACTTGGTAGTAATTTCTTATGCAGAAATAGATAACTAATACACATGGGGTGTGAACAGGTCTCTAAACCAAGTTTCACGAATCCATCCAAAAAGCTAACCTTCCCCAAAATCTTTTCTTCAAAACCAAGTTTTAATAGCAAATATTTGTAGGTTTTTTTTTTCCTGGAATATATATGAATATTTATAGTAACTTCTATGACATTTTAGTTTGTTTTATAACTCTTTGATGTAAGTCTGGTAATTCCTAATAAAATGTATATCTTTTGAGGGGATTGAGCATGTCTTATCCATATTCTTTGTGTCTTCTATGATTTTTGCCCAATGTCTAATATGTATTCAATGAGTATAATAGATGCTAAAAATTGTTCTGAATACTATTTTGGATATTTTCATTTACAGCTAAATTAGGTACTACAAATTTCCTTTTACAATGAAAAGAACATCATCTCTATCAAATTGTGAACAAAATAATTTATTTTCCAATTAAAATTAAATCTATTTTCAAATATGTGATCTACAATTAAGTTTCTAGATCATTAGCTAAGTATTTATACAGTGCTACTAAATTTATCTTTAGAATATTTTTTCTCAGAAAATCACTTATTCAGAGAACTTTACTAAGAATCAGCAGAGAGTTAGTTTAAAGAACGTCATTCAGATCTACTAACTACACAAAATTAATTTTTAATAAAATCATAGTAAAAAGCTTTATAATACAAATACAAACTACAGCAAAGTTTGGGGACATCTACATCAATTTGCATAACATAGAGCATAAAAGCAATGTTCTACATCCTACTTTGGTGAGTAACGTCTAGGGTCTTAAAAGCTTATGAGCAGCCAACTAAGATACAACTAGTTGTTTCTTCCTGTCCAGAGCAAAGGAAAGTGAAGAAAGCCAAAGACTCAAGGGAGCAATCAGCCCAAAGGACTAACGGACCACATGCACCACAGTCTACACAACCCCAAGACCAGACGAGCTAGATGGTGCCGAGCTACCACTACCGACCTTTCTGACTGAGGTCACTATAGAGGGTCCTAGACAAAATGGGAGAATAAGGTAGAACAAAAAATCAAATTCATAAAAAAAGACCAGACTTACTGGTCTGACAGAGACTGGAGGAACCCTCGAGACTATGACCCTAAGATCCTCTCTGACTTGGAACTGCAGCCATTGCCGGAAATCACTTTCTAGCCAAGCGATAGACAATCCTATAAAATAAACAATAACACCCGAAAAGAACGTGCTCCACAGAACAAACAATTATACATGACCAATAGGGCAACATTTGCCCAAAAGTAAAGATGAGAAGGCAGGAAGGGGTAGGAAAACCAGATGAAAGGAAACAGGGAACCCAGGGTGGAAATGGGTAGAGTGTGGAGACACAGTATGGGGACTGTAGCCTAAGTCATGGAACACCTTGTGTACAATTTGTTGAATGGGAGACTAACTTGCTCTGTAAACTTTCACCTACAACACAGCAAAATAGATTTAAAAAATTATAACAATTCATGCAGAGATATTTAGGGATCCAGCAATCATGTATCACCAATGTAAACTAAAAGTGAAATCCTGCAAAGTATAGTTCTTGAGACAATCAAAATAATAAATGTTTTGTATGTAAATGTGTGTGTGTGTAAAATATATAGGATGAGTTATAAAAATTAAAATGTAGCTTCTAAATAATAAAAGGTTTTTTAAAAATACTTGCTTTGAATTTTAGATTTTTATTGAAACATACTTCTAAAATAATTCATTTTAGTATCCTTTTTGATCAAATTATAATCTTTTATCATTTAATAATAGAGGATACGCTTTTTAAGCACATAAAAATGATGACATTTTGATGGAATTCAGTTGAGTAATAATTTTATCAAATAATATATTTCTTTTTAAAAATACTATTCAATAAAATATCAAACATAAATTGACCTGAATAGAAAGAAAAATGTCATCTTAAATCACCTGTCCCACATTTTAGGCAAATGTGTAATATTCTACAATTAGACAATGTATTGATATATATTTAAAATACATGAAATATGGAAAAATTTATCAATACACTGTGACAATTATTTCATGACATATGTTTATACTATTTCTATAGATAGAAAAAATCTGTATAAATGATATAGAAACACTAAAGCAAGGAATTTGTATTTTTAAAAAGCTAGAAAGTATACTACCAAGCGAATGATACTCTTCTTTGAAGAAATTCCCTTGGAAAGTTTGTTCATCCCTATTTTATCATATTCCAGCTTAGAAGGGCACATGCATTGCGATGATGCTGTAACTGTTCAAAATGATTTTGGAATACTTCTCTTGGCATTCAGTTGAGCTCTATAAGAAAATCGGTCTTCATTTATGAACAACCAAACCTGTTCTTCATTGATAAAATGTTTCCAGCATTGAGGCTGTTAATATATAAGTGTCATGGGTTCTAAAGGCAATTCCAGAAGATGAGTTGAAAAATCATTCTGAGGAGTACTGTAATTGTTGAAAATAAAGTGTAAAACCTTCCAAGGCAATTACTTAAAGGAGGATAAAATTGCTTTTTTTTGATTGTAGTAATATTGGTATGTTTACTTAAAAATGTTTTAGAATATTTTTCCAACACCTTAGTAGTTTGTATCATTTTATATGTATTGGCATAGTAAATGAACGCCACACCATTCCTCTTCAATTTGTCATTCCAGATATAGCAGACCATGTGACTGCCCAATTCAAAATTGTCAGTAGTAGTCCATTTCAGCTCACTACTGCCTAGGATATCGATCTTCAAATGTTCCATTTTATTTTTGATGACTTCCAATTTTCCTTGATACATACTTCATATATTCCACTTTCCAATTATCAATGGATGTTTGCATCTGTTTCTTCCTATTTTGAGTCATGCCACATCAGCAAATGAAGGTCCTGAAAGCTTTTCTCCATCCACATCATAGTTAAAGTATGCCTCAACTTGGGTAGGCCATGATTCTCATATTACGTAATTATCCTCCATTTTGTGATATAATGTAATCACCTTCATGATGTGATCTGATGTGATCAGCCAAGCAGTTGTAAGGAGAGTTTCCCCGGGGCTGTGGCTCGCACCCAATATACATATGGACATTCTGGCAAAGCCCCCTTCCTTACTCTGGATCTTAATTCCAGCTTGTTCTCATCTGACCTCCAGTTCCTGGGACATGAGCCAACATCCTGTTATCTGATCTGCCAACTTTGGGGTTCACTGGCTTCCGCAGCCCTGTGAGCCAGCTTCCTGCAATCTGACCCACCATTTCTGGATTTGTCAGTCCCTGAAGCTGATGACTGACCTATGAACTTTGGAACTTGCCAGTCTCCACAACATTGTGGACTGTTTTCTTGAGATAAATCTCCCTGTTTGTATATATATTCTAGAGAAAACAAAGTAACAAACAAACAAAAGAAAACCCATTGTCACTGAGTCAATTCCAACACATAGTAACCCTAGAGAACAGAGTAGATCTGCCCCATAGAGTTTCCAAGAAGCACCTGGTGGATTCGAACTGCTGACCTTTTGGTTAGCAGCCAAACTCTTAACCACTATGCCACCAGGGTTTCCGTGTGTGTGTGTGTGTGTGTGTGTGTGTGTGTGTGTGTGTGTGTGTGTGTGTGTGTGTGTGTGTGTGTGTGTGTGTGTGTGCATATGTATCTATCTATATATATATCTATATACATTTGTTGTTGTTGTTAGGTACCAGAGAATCAGTTCCAACTCATAAACTCATAGCGACCCTATGTGCTACAGAACGAAACACTGCCTGGTCTGCGCCATCCTCACAATTGTTGTTATGCTTGAGCCCATTGTTGCAGCCACTGTGTCAGCTGATCTCCTTGAGGGTCTTCCTCTTTTTTGCTGACCCTGTACTTTACCAAGCATGATGTCCTTCTCTAGGGACTGACCCCTCCTGACAACTTGTCCAAAGTTTGTAAGACATAGTTTTGCTGTCCTTGCTTCTAAGGAACATTCTGGTTGTACTTCTTCTAAAACAGATTATGTACGTGTGTGTGTATATATATATATATATATATATATATATATATATATATATATATATATATGTATATATACATATATATATATATACACTTCACTGGTTTTCTTCTCTAGAGAACCCAGCCTAAGACAATTGCTGATGTCAGATGGATCTTGGTGAAAACAAAAAACACCAGAAAGATGTTTACCTGTGTTTTATTGACTATGCAAAGGCATTTGACTGAGTGGATCATAACAAAGTATGGATAACATTGAGAAGAATGGGAATTCCAGAACACTTAATTGTGCTCATGCAGAACCTATACATAGACCACGAGGTAGCATTCAAAAAGAACAAGGGGATTCCACATCGGTTTAAAATCAGGAAAGGTCTGCATTCTTTCACCATACTTATTCAACCCAAGAAGCTGGACTATATGAAGAACATGGCATCAAGATTGAAGGAAGACTCATTAACAAACTGTGATATGCAGATGACACAACCTTGCTTACTCAGAACAAAGAAGACTTGAAGCGCTTACTGATGGAAATCAAAGACTGCAGCCTTCAGTATGGGTTGCACCTCAACATAAAGAAAACAAAAATTCTCAAACTGGACCAATAAGCAACATCATGATAAACAGAGAAAGTATTGAAATTGTCAAGGATTTTGTTTTACTTGGATCCACAATCAATGCCCATGGAAGCACCAGTCAAGAAATCAAACATGTATTGCATTGGGAAAATCTGCTGCTAAAGACCTCTTTAAAGTGTTAAAAGGCAAAGATGTCACTTTGAGTACTAAGGTAAGCCTAACCCAAGTCATGGTATTTTCAATCGCCTCATATGCATGCGAAAGCTAGACAATGACTAAAGAAGACCAAAGAAGAATTGATGCATTTAAATTATGATTTTGGCAAAGAGTATTGAATATACTGTGGAATCCCAAGAGAATGAACGAATCTCTCTGGGAAGAAGTACAGCCAGAATGCTCCTTAGAAGCAAGGATGGCGAGACTTTGTCTCCTGTAATTTGGATGTGTTATCAGGAGGGACCAGTCCCTGGAGAAGGACATCATCATTGGTAAAGCAGAGGGTCAGCAAAAGAGAGGAAGACCCTAAACAAGATGGACTGACACAGTGGTTACAACAATGGGCTTAAGCATAGCAAGGATTGTGAGGACGCAGCAGGACCAGGAGTGTTTTGTTCTGTTGTACATGTAGTTGTTATGAGTCAGGTCTAACTCAATGGCACCTAACAACAACGTATGAATTGGAATTTTTCTGGATGTATGTACATGTGCATATATTTATTTATTTGGTTATTCCCACAGATCAATTCCATCATGCTCTAACTCTTGTCTGAATACTAAATTAGGATATTAACAGTAGGGATCATTAGCACAAATTTGAACATAAAATACTAAAAAATAAAATATCACTTAAAATATCCCTACAGCAAGAGAAATAGAAATTAAACTTTTAAACAAAGTGCCACTGGAAGGCAATAAAGAAGAGAAATAATTTAATATCTTATCTATTCCATTTAGAGATGAGAAGAATAAGACCTAGAGAAGTTAAGTGGTGTGCACCAAGCAAACAAAATTTTTCAGATATGGAGGACTTTCAAGGGATATGATCTCCTATATCAAAGGAATAGCAACTAAGTCACTTTAGTTTCTATTAGAAGACATAAAAAGGGCAAAACTCAGTGGTGACATTTTGGGGCATAATATATGCCAGGTTGACTTTTTGAGTGTTTTGGTGCTTAGAATATTTTAATACATTTAGCAAATAGCAGAACTAGCACAAAATGAAAGGAAGTCAAATACTGACTCTTCAAACTTTAATAGCTACAACCCTTATTTTTGCAAGCATCAATCATTTTGTACCTGGACAATCTGAGCTGACAGCCTTGTCACCAGGCTTTCCTTCTCCAGTGCATTCTAAAGTAAGCAGTAAGATGGTCTTTCTTTAATAAAGTTCTAAGATTCTAGCTTCTCTGGTTTCTAATGATATTCAGTAACTCAGAACTAAACATAAATAGGTATTTTTTATATACCACAGGGATTCTCAAAATATTATAAGATAAATAGATTTTCTTAACCACATATCCTTTCCTTCTTCAATAAACTACTTCTAATTGACTGGGAACAGAACCAGTAACTCACAACTAATTAGAAGACATAAACAAGCAATGGCACTAAATGAGAAACCACAGTGACGGCATTCATGGAGAGCAGTAGCAGCCGTATTGGACCGTGTTCACTTAGGCCCTTACAGCAAAGAATAGTCAAGAATGCATTATATGGGGACCAGTATGGAAAATGTGTGGTCTAGATTATGTTCCTTCCTTTCATTTTCTCTTCTGTTTCTTCTCTTTGCTTCTCTTCTCTTCCACTTCCTTCTCCTACATGTGCAACCTACATTTCCCAGACCAAATCAACCTAAATACAATCAAAAGAAACAATAGTAATTAATTAATTAATCATCATTGCTATAAACCCTTTTCAGTGGAATCCCTGGAATGCCAGCCCTCTCCCCAGTCCCACCTCCTTTCTGTAATGTTTTCAACAACATATCTATATCCCGGGTACTGGAAAGTTTGAAGGAACCCTGATGGCATGATGGTTAAGTGTTGGGCTGCTAACTGAAAGGTTGGTGCTTTGAACCCACCAATGGCTCCACCGGAGAAAGACCTGGAAATCTGCTCTTGTAAAAATTACAGCCTAGGAAACCCTATGAGGCAGTTCTACTCTGTCCTGTAGTATAGCTGTGAGTCAAAAGCAACTCCTTGGCACACAACAGCAACACTAGTAAGGTCGGATCTTACTGATTAAGAGCACAGACCCTGGAGTTAGCTTCCTGAGTTAGTGTCCAGTTCCAATCATTAGTAGATGTATGGTCTGGGGCAAGTTTTAAACCTCTGTGTCTCAGTCTCCTTATCTGTAAGATGATATAATATTAATAATAATAATACTATATCATAGAATTATTGTGAGGATGAGTTAATGCACATAAAGCACTTAAGACAATGCCTCTCACAGAGTAAGCACTTAAACATGTTGGCTATTGCTTAAAAAAAAACCAAACTAAACCTGTCACCAACGAGTTGATTCCGACTCATAGCGACCCCATAAGACAGAGTAGAACTGCCCCATAAGGCTTCCAAGGAGCAGTTGGTGGATTCGAACTGCCAACCTTTTGGTTAGCAGCCTGAGCTCTTAACCACTGCCACCACCAGGGCTCCTAGCTATTGCTATACTTGTTAAAATGTATTCTGGACACTCTCACATTTCTTAAAGTGCTTCAAACCTACTTCTTATTAGCTTGAGTGTCTTTATTTCTGACTATATTTCTTATGTACCTTTTATTTAACTTACTGTTTCAGTTTCTCAATCTTGCCATTCACCTTGATGTTAGCTACTATATTACATTTAGATTTGTCCCCCGACTTCTCATCAACTATGATTTAGCTAGGGAACCTAAACTTACTTCTTCTTCAAGGTGGTTTTCTCTGCTATCTGGGACACTGCACTATGCTTCAGGAGAATTGTGATTTGGGAGACTAGGTCTTAAACCTGAGTCTAAATTCCAATCTGTCTTGCTATTGTCTCTATCATGAACTCTTTAAGATGCTCATGCAAACATCAGCCCAATGGGATAGTCCCCAAACACCTGATCTTCCATTCTGAGCAAGCTCAGTCTAACCACTGCTGAAACCTTTAAAACAAATTCAAGTAGAAGGTACCTGCAGTCAAAAGTCAGATCTTCTGCTAACTTTTTCAGTAAGTCATTTTCTGATGTCATTTATCTATTAATGAATAACACAACTATCAAATCATCTTTTCAATATAGGAAATTGATTTAAATTTTTCCACATATATATGGCACGGTGCATATCTCAAATTACAGTACTTTTAATTTTAGTACCTACTTCATTCCTTATTTTAGAACTTTGAGATTCCAATCTCAGCATCTACCATATAGATGTGTGACTATGTGTTCAATTTCTTCCTTCTACATTAAGGATAACAGCAGGTCCTTTCTCAAAGAAGTGCTGTGAGAGCTAAATACATTAAAATATGTAAAGCCACTATTATGGTGCTACTACCACTCAGAATGTTATTTCCCAAGTTCAAAATCAAGTTATGGCAAAAAAAATACTGAGGAATAAAAGTTTGAAATTCACATGCACAAGATTTTAAATAGTCATAACCTATTGACTTTATAATGAATTTCCCTAATTATGGCTTTGGAATGGTCAGACTGTTACGTGAAAAAAAATCAATACTCAGATAATAATATTTGCATGCAAGTTTTATTAAAAAACCCATGCATTTCTTCAGTTTGCTTTAACTGTGGACCTTTGACCCCTGGAAAATATTTTTTTAATAAGATATGACATTGAGTTGTTCTTCTGACCTTTATAAATTTATTTTATTATTACAATCTCTGGTTTATCTCTCTTCTATATGCACACAATGGCATGTACACACATACACACAGAGGGAAAGAGCTGTGCTATTTGTTCTGTGCTACCACTAGCTTCAATGCCAAGTTTTGTAAATGCAGCATTTGCAGTATTTTTCCCTGCTTTTGTCCAACGTAAGTTATTTTCTCCTGCTAATATTCTAAGGTTACTACAATGCAAAGTTTGAAGAGCACTGGCTCTATATCTTCTATGATTCCATGGTATAACAATTGTATTTCCTTTTAGGAAAAAAAAAAAAAAAAAACCTTTCCAGAAAAGCAAAAACACTTACGAATGATAATACAGCTTCCTATTTGTGAAACAAACTCGGAAACTCTCTCAAGCCTGGAGTTCTAGCAATTATTAGATCACAGTTATACTTTGTTAGGATTAAACGTCTTACATCCTAGCTGGAAGAGAGGAAAACCCCAAGATTACAATATATTTGAACAAGAAGGAGCTAACTTTGCATTATTTTCCATTCTTCTTCCTGTCTTTGCGGGAGGATGGATCCATGCTGTGCTATTCTCTATTCTGGTTGCCGCCTTTGTCATGAGAATGAGACACCAGAATCAGAATGTTTCCTGTGAGATATAATAGCATGCTTTCCTCCTCTCACCTCTCAGGATGTTGTATTTAGTTAGGTTAAAGTCTCTGAATCCCTTAGGGCAGCAGCTCACCATTCACATAAGGTGTCCTTTTTGCTTGTATTCATTGTAAAACCATTTGATGTCTTGGTCAGCTTGGAGCCCTTCTCTATCTCAAGCTCACCTCTTCAAAAAAAAAACCCTACTATTTATCTTTTATCATGTCAAGTCAATCAAATTTATGTTGTAATTTGTGGCATAGAGAAACATACACATGGTTTAATTATTTTCTCAAAAGCACCAGGCTCTTACAAATATCTCAGTATTCCAATTGCACGTAGGAATATTGAACTAGTGGCTGCTATGTTTTTTAGAGAAACTGTGGTGGGATGGATACTTGAAAGAGAAGGAGTTCATTCCCTGGAAGATGTATTTATTTTCTATTTAGAAAAATTTTGCTTTTAAATTTTTATTTTGCTTGAGGGGAAGATTTTAAAATGACTCTTAAATTTCCCTCTCATCTAGGCTAAGAGATAAATACTGTAGTGCATTTTTAGATCATGCTTCTGTCCCACCAAGTAAAATGAAGTCTATAGATATACTGCCAAGTTACCACTTATTTTTCACAAATGTTAGGATATACAGAGCCAACATGATAAACATTTCTATGCAGCTGCTGTTTGCCATGTAGGCAAAATTTCATATCCATGTAGGGCATGGGAAGAGGACACATGAAGCACGAAAAAATCCTTCTGAAAAGTGTGCTTCTATAGAAGGCAAAGAACCATATCAACCTAGTCAATAACAGAACTCATTGTTTTATATATGTGGGAAATGTTTTTGAGTAATTACAAGGAGTTTCAATTCTTAGGTTTTTATTTATTTTTTAACCCCAGAAGGAATTGGCTTAAAATTGAATTATACATAATATCTTGCTAAAACCAAAAACAAACAAACAAATCCATTGCCATTGAGTTGATTTTGACTCATAGCAACCCTATAGGATAAAGTAGAACTGCCCTGTAAGGTTTCCAAGGAGCAGCTGGTGGATTCAAAGTGCTGATTTTTTTATTAGCAGCCGAACGCTTAACCACTGCACTACCAGGGCTCCAATATCTTGCTAGTATAACAAACAACATGACTGTTATGAGTTTTGGCCACATGAGCAACAAAAACAGAGACCACACTAAGTATCTCAACAGAGGGATCTTAAGACAGGTAATCGGTAAAATACCTGGCTGATGAGGAACCACCTAGTTTCTCACTGGCAGGGAAGAACCCCTTGAATACTGACTACATCTTCCATTTGGCCCCTGGACTAGCCTGTCTTCCCTGTAACATTTGCTATACTGTCACCTCACATCATGATCATGGTGGCAGCACCCATGACAGATCCACTGGATCACTCTCAGTAACTTCTGTAACCTCTCTCCATGCCAGGATATTCAGAGATTATGTAATCCCCTTCATGCCTCACAGGCACCAAGAGAAGTTTATTGTTGTTGTTAGTTGCCATTGAGTTGACACTGACTCACAGCAACCTTATATATAACAGAACGAAATGTTGCCCAGTCCTATGCCATCTTCATGAGGTTGGTATGTTTGAGTTCATTATTGTGGCTACTGTGTCACTCCTTTTTATTGAGGAGTTTTCTCATTAATGTCTTTGCTAGCAACTGGTCTTTCCTGATGACATGTCCAAAATAAGTGAATCAAAGTCTTGCCATCCTCACTTCTAGACGTGCTGAACTCAGGCCCTCCCTCTGCCCTAACCATGATGTCACAAAGTGAGCAAAAACACTGGAAATAACAAATGTTGGAGAGGCTGTCAGGAGATCAGAACTCTTATACTCTGCTGGTGGGAATGCATAATACAACCATTTTGGAAAATGATATGGCACTTAGTTAGAAAGCTAGAAATAGACATACCATACGATCCAGCAATCCCACTCCTAGGAATACATACTAGAGAAATAAGAGCTGTCACATGAATAGGCCTATGCACACTCATGTTCATGGCAGCATTGTTCACAATAGCAAAAAGATAGAAACAATCTAGATGCCCATCAACAGATGAATGGATAAACAGACTATGGTACATACACACAATGGAGTATTATGTAAGATAAAGAACAGCGATGAATTTGTGAAGCATCTCATAACATGGATGAAACTGGAGGACATTATGCTGAGTGAAATAAGTCAATCACAAAAGGACAAATATTGTATGAGACCTCTATTGTAAAAAACCATGAAAAAGTTCACACACAAAAAGTAATAATCTTTGTTACAAGGGATGGGAGGGGTGGGGTGGGGTAATACTAAATAGACAACAGATAAGTGGTAACTTTTGTGAAGGGTAAGACAGTACACAATACTGGGAAGCCAGCACAGCTTGTACAAGGAAAGGTCATGGAAGCTCCATAGACACATCCAAACTTCCGGAGGGACTGAATTGCTGGGAGGAGGGTTGTGGGGACCATGGTCTCAGGGATCATCTAGCTCAATTGACATAACACAGTTTATAAAGACAATGTTCTACATTCTACCTTGGTAAGTAATGTCTGGGGTCTTAAAACCTGTGAGCGGCCATCTAAGATACTCCACTGGTCTCATCCCTTCGGGAACAAGGGAGAATGAAGAGAATAGGATACAACGAAAAGATTAGTCCAAAGGACTAATGGACCACAGCTATCAAGGCCTCCACCAGACTGAGTCCAGTACAGCTAGATGGTGCCCGGCTACCACCACTGACTGCTCTGACCAGGTTCACAACAGAGGGTTCTGAACAGAGCTGGAAAAGGATGTAGAACAAAATTCTAACACACAAAAAAAGACCAGGTTTACTGGCCTAAAGGAGACTGGAGAAATCCCGAGAGTATGGCCCCCGGACACCCTTTTCGCTCAGTGATGAAGTCACTCCTGAGGTTCACGGTTCAGCCGGGGATTGGACAACCCCATAAAACAAAACGGGACAAATGAGGTACAGCAGCCCAGCGACAAGGACTAGAAGGCAGAAGAGGACAGGAAAACTGGTGATAGGGAACCCAAGGTTAAGTAAGGACAGTGTTGACATGTAGTGGGGTTCTTAAACATTGTCATAGGGCAATATGTATACTAACTGTTTAATGAGAAACTATTTTGTTCTGTAAACCTTCATCTAAAATGAGAATAGCAGCACAACTGGAAGAATATAGTCAACATCACTGAATTGTACATGTAGAAATTTCTGAAATGGTGTATCTTTGGCTATGTATATTTTCACCAAAAAAAAAAAAAGGTTTTCCAAGGCCGAGAAGGGAGTGTGTTGACATGTCGTGGGGTTGTTAACCAATGTCATAAACCAGTATGTGTACTGACTGTTTAATGAGAAAATATTTGTTCTGTAAACCTTCATCTAAAGTACAATAAAAAAAAAAATTTTTTTTTTCTAAATAAAGCTTGGTTTAAAAAGAAAACGCTAAAAAAATCATATTTTAGAGATCATAATATTTCTCTTTCTCTTCTTTTTGCTCTAAAGGTCCTAATTCATAACTCCAACACAATGAATGTCTTGTTCTGAATAGAACAAATATTGTGTAGAAGAAAATGCAAGGAAAAAAAACCTAAATTGTTATATTTCCTATTTCAAAAAAAAACAACAGCAGCCTAGGTTAAGAGAAGTGTCAGACAAATAGGCAAGGTGCCAAATGTAAAAGCATTTTTGACTCTCTAATCCATCCCAGGGAGTCCAGGTGGTGCAGTGGTTAGGTGTTCGCTGCTAACCAAAAGGTCAGCATTTTGAATCTATCAGCTGCTTCTACTCTGTCCTGTAGGGTTGCTATAAGTCACAATCCACTCAATGGCAATGTTGTTGTTTGTGTTGTTTTTTAATTTTTTTTAACACATCCCAGAGAAAGGGGGATGGCCAGTTTCTGATTTCGGTTGTCTCTCAGGCCTGAGGTGATAGATTTGGGACACAGTGTGCTTGTATCTCAGGACCCAAGAATATGTCAGCACTAGAAACAACATTGTCCAGAAAGTGGTGGGAACTGATTGTCTTTGGCAGTAATTGCAGGTTGGTGAACTGTGAACTCATTCTCACATTGATGAAGTTACTTCTAAAGGTCAGTTCTGTAACTCAACAGTAGCAGCTGATCCTTCACCCCAGCTTGTATCAGGAGGCTAGGGTCCTTTCCCCAGAGTTCTGCTAATTGCCAGTGCTAAGTTTAGTTGAGTTCTTCATAGCCTAGGAATTCTGAGAATCTAGTATTATAGCTGCCAGTTCTTGCAGTTCAAGGACACAGCTTCCCAGGGCATGGGTCAGCTAGCCTTCCTCAGGACATGTATAGTCAGGGCTACTTCTAGAAGCCAAATCCAGAAACACCCCTCAACTTTCTGCCAGAGTCACCAACAAAGGTGTCCCGATGCTACTCAAAGTATAATAGGTTTTGCTACATCCGTCTCCCAGGACAACTGGGCCTGCTTACCAGATATGTAATCATCTGAGAGACTACTCAAGTTATTCTTCCAAGAGCAGGAAAGATCACATAAAGGTAACTTGTCTTCTACATTTACATAACTAAAGGAGACTGCTAGAGCAATATTTCTCAGAATAAGGAAGATTATTAGACCTCCTTTATAAAACCCATTAATTGGTCATTTATGCATGTGTCTGTATGGTTATTCCATTAATGTCTGTACCTCACTACCTGTAAACTCCACATGAGCAGACATCTTGTTCATCTGGGTTCTCCATTGTGTTTCTAGTGCCCAACAGAGAACCGGACACATAGAGGGGCTAATCAATACTCATGAAAATAACAAATGGATAACTCTCTGCAAGATGATTTTGTTTCCCCTTGCTCTGTTGTGAAGTAGTTGGCACCTTTTCTAACTAAAGAAGGGAGAAAAAAAGAAAACACTAAATTTCTGATGCGTTTCCTCTCAAGGGAGCTACCTTCCTAAAAAGACACAGCTATTAAAGATTCAGATTTTTTCCACTTATAAGTAAATACCTTAGGGAGTAACATGACTTAAGCCCACTTTTTAAATCAAATTCATGCATCACTATTTATTAGAGTGGAATTTCTGGGTGGTACAAACAGTTAACATGCTCAGCCGCTAACTGGAAGGTTGGAGGTTGGAGTCTACCCAGAGGCACAGCTGAAGAAAAACTTGCTGATCTACTTCCGCAGAGATCAGCCACTGGAAACCCTATTGAATAGTTCTATTCTGACACACATAGGGTCACCATGAGTAGGAATCGACTCAATGGCAACAGGTTTCTTTTTTTGTTCGTATATTAGAGTAGATTATTATGTTCTGCAAAACACGAGTTCCCTAATATTTTGCTAGGTAAGATGCAGAAAAATTAATCTATAGTAAGTTTAGAAACAATGGGACAAATAGGTTTTTTCTTTTCCTTTTTTAATGAATGAACATTTCATAGTCATTGAGAGAATAAATATACTCTGGGACATAGGATACTAAGATCTCACACTTATTTGACAAGAAACTTTATTTTTATAGTAATGTGCCTAATAACTATGTTCCATGTTGCATTAAAAAACATTTTAAAATTCCAAACCTAAACTCCAAGAAATGGTGGCAAGCAATTAATTATGATGCTATGATAGCAATTTGTAACTTTTAAACTGTTCTACAACTTTAAGGCTTATTTTCCATCAGATTGTGAACTGGAGGGTAATGATGTTTTATTCATCCTGATAGTAAACACCCTAGCACTTATTCTTGGCACATAGCAAGTGTTCAATAAATATTTGTTTTATAAATGAGACAATGAGAGCTATCTCAAACTAAAGTGTATGTTATATTGAATGCAATAATTATACTGAATTAGCAATACCTTTTGACAATCTGAGACTAGTTATGCATGCCAATGGAAATGTGTTTGCTAAGCTTTGGAAAAAAAACGTATTTTTTCTACAGAAAAGGAAAAAAAGTATAGATAGAATAAATTTATTATACCCAGATTAACAGAAAAGAACCAATTAAAAATTAATATATAATAGATTAACACAAAATTTAAATAAAGAGATAGGCTATGACTCCACTGAAAATTCCATACTGTCTTGTTGACATAAACCAGAATTTTTACATTGTTAGATTTGCCTAAGGAATGTTTTAGTAGACTTGACTTTCTAATTTTTGCCCAGTTCTATCAAGATTACCATGGTAGAATAACTCCATTTGATGACTGGCACAATTTCAGAGATTAGCTGTTCTATTCCTTAGATTAGTCGTTCTGTTCCTTAGATTAAGCCAAAGAGCATCCACAGCTTGATAGAAAACACATCAAACACAATACTGCACCAGATGGAAGTAATGACTGCATCATCCCAACAATCTATCTCTAAATGGTGTCAGACATGATTATAACAAGAGCATTAGCTATTTTCATGAAAATTTTGGGAAAGCATCCAAACACCCTGTCTTAGTCATCTAGTGCTGCTATAACAGAAACACCACAAGTGGATGGCTTTAACGAGGAGAGGTTTATTTCCTCAGAGTTAAAGTAGGCTAAAAGTCCAAATTCAGGGCGTCAGCTCCAGGGGAAGGCTTTTTCTCTCTGTCGGCCTTCTCTTCAGTGTTCCCCTGGACTAGGAGCTTCTCGGCGCAGGGACCCCGGTCCAAAGGACGCGCTCTTCTCCCAGCAGTGCTTTCTTGATGGTATGAGGTCCCCCTGTCTCACTGCTCACTTCTGTCGTTCATATCTCAAGAGATTGCCTCAGGACACAATCCAGTCTTGTAAATTGAGTCCTGCCTCACTAACACAACTGCAGCCCATCCTCCCTCATTAACCATAGAGACAGGATTTACCACATTTGGGAAAATCACACAATACCAGGAATCATGGCCCAGCCAAATTGATACACACATTTTTGGGGGGACATAATTCAATCCACGACACACCCCTAATTTGAACTTAATCATCATCAGGCTCCTAAACATACACATTGGAAGATTTATTAGAATCAATCACTCCAGATTGGGATGTGAGTGAATACAAGACATGTGGCCTAGTGGGTATGACCCACTTCAACTCAGGAAAGCCATCAACTCTAGGTTCTCGTCAGCCAGTAGAGAGATTAGAGCTTGCCAGGTAGGGGTTGCTATTTTACATAGGATGGCCATAGAAGGCTTTATCACTGCAATGGGACTCTCTGAATGAGATGGGAAACCATTAGAGGGTTTTGAGCTCTGAGCTCTATTTTAGAAGAGTAACAGGCTTTCGTGAGAAGAGACGAGGAGAGCAAAGGTAGAAGTGGGAAAACCAGTTAAGGAAAAAAAAGAGATGACAGTTGAATATATAAAGACAATGGTGGTTTTGAACAAGATAGGGATGGAGCTAATGAGAGGGTGAGATGCTGATTATGTTTGAAAGACTGAGTCAAAAAGATTTGCTGATGGGGAGAAGCAGCTAAAGATGCCTACAAGATTTTTGAGCTCATCAACTTGAAGTATGAGTGGACATTTACTAAGATGTAAGATTGGAGGGGAGCCTGGTGGCACGGTGGTTAAGAGCTCTGCTGCTAACCAAAAGGTTGGCAGTCTGAATTCACCAGCTGCTCCTTAGAACCATATGAGGCAATTCTTCTCTGCCCTATAGGGTCGCTATGAGTCAGGGTCGACTTGACAGCAATAGGTTTGGTTTGGAAGACTGTAGGAAGCGCCTACACACAGTGTGTGTGTGTGTGTGTGTGTGTGTGTGTGTGTGTGTGTGTGTGTGTGTGTGTGTGTGTGTGTGTGTGTGTGTGTGTGTGTGTGTGTGTGTGTGTGTGTGTAAGAAGAAGGTACCTAGGATTTCAAGCTTTCACATGCTAGTCTTAAGATGACCTGGTGGTGCGGTGGTTAAGGCACTCGGCTGCTAACCAGAAGGCCGACAGTTCGAACCCACCAGCTCCTCCGTGGGAGAAAGATGTGTCAACCTGCTTCTATAAAGATTTACTGCCTTGGAAACCCTATGAGTCCATTCTACTCTGTCCTATAGGGTCACTATAAGTTGGAATTGACTCAATGCCAACGGATTTGTCTTTTATTAGAAATCCAAATGAGGATGTTAGGTAGACAGTTAGATATACAAATCTAGAGTTCAAGGGAAAGGTGATGGATGGAGATATAAATTCTTACATCATAGCAAATTAAATTGTATTTAAAGCTATAAAACAAGATGAAAACACCTTCCCCCATAGGCCATTTTACAAGCTTTATGGTCTTTGCAAAGCAACAGCAGGTATGCTTATCACATTGTCTAGTGTATTTCTTTCCCTTAATCCCAAGGTAATATCTTCTTAATAAATATGTTCTGGAGGTATTTACTAAAGTTGATTGAGGGGTGGGCATACTTCACAGTAGGTTTTAAAATAGAGTAGCCAGCTGACTTTGAACGATTTGCTTATACATACTCAGTTTAAGCAATGGCGTGACTAGCTAATTTATTTAGCCTTGATCCACTTCTGTTACTCTGGCCACTAACTCTCTTCTAATTTGAATTCTTTGTCTTTTTCCTCTATTATATTGTCAGGGCATTTGCCAAGACAATGTCAGCTTTCTTTCCCATCTTCATTGGACAATCCTTTTTCAAACAAAGATATGTGTTAAGAAGTACCACTCTTTGTTCCACACTAACATTTCCAGCATAATCCAAAACAGGCTTCTTGCTATTCATTTGCTCCACTTCCCCACCTTATTCTCAATGCTGAAATCCTTGTCTGACCTTCTTTTTTATTAAATACATTTGAATGTTATTCATGATTTTCTTTACCGAGGCCAAAGTCTCAGTGATCTTCTCCTTGGACTATCTCTTGATAAATAAAAAATACAAGTGCTAACCCAGTTCCCATAATTTAGGGTTTTTCTGGTAGTGCAAGAACTTTTAAAGACAATGTTTACTATTTTTTTCTTAATAGAAAACACTGAAGGAGATCTCTTTAATTTTGAGTTTGTATAAAGAGAGTGTTCAGGCACGCCCTTAATAGATTAATTGCACTCTAAGAACCTAAACTGTTAAAACCTATGCAGTGATTATGTAATAAGGTGCCTGTTTTGTCCTGAAAGGAGTCCCTGGCTGGTGTAAATGGTTAAGTGCTGGACTACTGATAGAAATGTAGGCAGTTCAAATCCACCCAGAGGCACGTCCAAAATAAGGCCTGGTGATCTGCTTCTGAAAGGTCACAGCCTTGAAAATACCATGCAGCATTCTACTGTGACTCATACGACGTCCCTCTGAGCCAGAATTGACTTGACAGCAACTAATAATAATAACACTTGCCCTTAAATTTCACTTTATTGACTTCAACTACACTTAATGAAATTCACAAAGCAAAAAAAAAGTCTAGCTTTCATTAAATAAAAAAAATTACTTAGTTTCATGTCTCGATCTTTGCATACTTTATCAGTAAATCTTACTGTTGCAAATGGAATTTAGAGATAGTTAAAATGTGATCATCTGGTTCTGAGTCCTGTTGATATTTAGGATAACATTACCTATCAAATTTATATTCAAATAGGAAAATCTCATCACATTAAGATATTATTTACATATTCATATACTCCTTCCTTCAGGCAAAGACCCCAGCCCTTTCTTTACAGATGGATCTAGCAATAAAATATAAAAACAAACCCACAGAAAGGAATTGAAGCATCACATAGGAGTGAGTAACATGTATCATCTCACTTTATTTCTCAAAATGTCCTACATATTTTATCTTCAGGATGTTCTTGGAACTTAATAACTGAGAATAGGTATGAAATAACAAAAACACCATAAATTAAACTAACATGAAATAGTAATAAAATAACCATATCTAGTATTTGTTGCCTCAAAAGTTTTAAAACATAAAAGAACTCATCCTTGGATTGTCTTCTTTGCATAGGGAAGTGTTGAATACTTCCCTAAATGCCACTCAAAATACTGTCTGAAAAATGATATTGCTAGAGGGTCACTATGAATCGATGACACACAACAACAACAATGGCTACATTAAGGATTCTATTTTGTCCTATTAATTGATATATTCCTCGTTACTTCAGACTCTCTATTATTAATAGTGCCTCTTGTTAGTCATTGAGATAAAAGGCACACTTCAAAAGAGGCCCCCTCTAAGTAGGAGGAAAAACATGGGAGAATTGTCAACAGGAAAGAGAAGGTAGAAGGTGGGTAGATAATGATGACTAGAAACAGAAAGAGTAAAAAAGAAAGAATAGAAAATCTAAAATTAAAAAAAAAGGAAATACCTTGAAATTGAGATTAAAGCTCCCTCTGTCCCATCTTCCTCATCCCACACCACCAAAATCCATAGCATCATGTCCTTAAAGCCTTAACCCTGGGCTTGTGGGGAGAGGGTATTTTCTAGATATGTGTTATGGTTTGATCTCTCTTTTTCAAGCACCTGAGTTTTTTTTATGCTTATTGATCACTCTTGAACTTAGTCATGTTATGTAATAGAAGGCAGAATGTCAAGTTTCTGAAGGATCTGTCACATTTGTAAGACAACTTGATTTTCATGAGTTCATAAGCTCATTAAATTTTTCTGGGTAACAGATTTCTATAGCATTACACAATAAAATGTTTAAATAAGTACAGTATATCTGTATAACAACGATCATGAAGGTGGCACAGGACCAGGCAAGGCTTGTTTTTGTTATACATAAAGTCTCCATGAGTTGGGAGTCCACAGAACAGCAACTACCACCACCATCAACAACAATTTGTGTTAATCTGTGCTGGATGCTTGTATTCATTGGAAGGCAGTGGGTCCTACGCCCAGGTACCTGATGTTTGTGCTGGCCCGTGAAATTATCTCTAGCTCAGGGCCCTCAAGGGTCTACTAGCCTATTTATTTTTAAATTATCATGATTCTTTACAATAGAACTAATATACGCACTCAATTTTAAAAGTCAAATTGTGCTAAAAGGTTTTTAACAGTAACAACTAAAAGACAGCATCCTATATGCTTCTCCTGGTTCTACTTCCCAGAGACAATCACTTTCAGCTCTTTTAGGTCTAAAGTGTAATATTTAATTTCATATGTGTAACTAATACATGCAGGCTGCTGTTTCTTGGCTCATTACTTTAAAAACTATTTGCCCCCTATAAAGTATATAAGGATTTTATTTCTTTCACACTCTTTTTTTTTTCCCCATCCTCCCAACGAAGTTCTAGTCCAATTTTTTTTAAATCCATGTGTTTATTATTACGGTTATGAGAATGCTGTGCTTCACTGCTAAGCTACACAGTATACTATTATTACATCTCTTTTTTGTACACCCTTTAAAAAAATCTTATTTAGAAAGAATTTTAGATTTACAGAAGAATTGCAAATATAGTACAATTTCTGTACCATAGAGAGTAACCATACACCCTTCACCAGCTTTCCCTAACATTAACAGCTTATATAACTATGGAACATTTATCAAAACTAAGAAATTAGCATTAGTACAATAATATTAAATAAACTCTAGACTGTATTCAGATTTCACTAGTTTTCCCCACTAATTCCCTTTTTCTGTTCCAGGATCTAATCTAAGATACCATATTTCATTTAGTTGTCATACCTCTTTAGGCTCTTCTTACCTAGGGCATTGTTATGGATTGAATTGTGTCCCCCCAAAATGTGTGTCAACCTGACTAGGCCATGATTCCCAGTATTGTGTGATTGAACACAATTTTGTCATCTGATGTGCTTTCCCTATGTGTTGTAAATCCTACCTCTATGATGTTAATGAGGTGGGATTAGAGGCAGTTATGTTAATGAGGCAGGACTCAATCTACAAGATTAGACTCAGTCTTAAATCAATCTCTTTTGAGATATAAAAGAGAGAAGTAAATAGAGAGACATGGGGACCTCATACCACCAAGAAAGTAGTGCCAGAAGCAGAGCATATCCTTTGGACCTGTAACCTGATGGGAATGGGTCCTGCCCATTGCAGCCCTCGAGTCAACTGAGGGACAACAGACCTTTGAGAAAGAGAAAATAGACTTTATTGCAAGTCGGTCAAGCAAGGAGCTTGGAGATTAAGTCTCAAATCAAGCTCCCCAAGGTTGGGGATTCTAAGGCAGTTATAGGATTCCAGATAGGGAGCTTATGAATAATTCATGAAGTTTTTGGGAATAGGCAGAATTAATTAAATGGTGGGGGTGCAGTGGGGGGTGCAATATGGCAGCCGGGGGCATGTGTTTTTTGTGGGGTATGACACATGAAGATTATCTAAGGATAGCTTTGCGGCTTATTGCTCATGTCTGAATGTCGGGGAGGGGGTTGGTGAGTAGTGAAGTGGCCTTGAGCAGAGAAGCAGTAAGATGAACTTGGACTGTCACACAAAAATGCCATATCAGGAACTCACAGGTCTGGGGGGTGGGGGTGGGGTGGGGGTGGTGATGGGAGGAAGGGGAACAGTCTAACCCTGTCAGTTACATCCAGGAGGGGGAACAGTTTAACCCTGATGGTTACAGACCCAAGGTCCCTGCGCTGAGAAGTGTCTAGACTAGGGGAAGATTTTGTGTGTGTGTGTGCTTTAGGTGAAAGTTTACAGCTCAAGTTAATTTCTCATATAAAAATTTATACACATATTGTTTTGTGACATTAGCTGCAATCCCTACAATGTGACAGCACACTCCCCCTTTCCACCCCGGGTTCCCTGTACCCATTCGACCGCTTCCTATCCCTTCCTGCCTTATCAACCTACTTTTGGGCAGGAGCTGCCCATTTGGTCTCTTATATCTGATTGAACAAAGAAGCATATTCCTCATGTGTATTATTTCTGCTTTATAGTCCTGTCTAATGTTTGTTTGAAGAGTGGGCTTTGGGAATGGTTTCAGTTCTGGGTTCACAGTGCATCCAGGAGCCATAGTTTTGGGGGTTCCTCCAGTCTCTGTCAGACCATTAAGGCTGGTTTTTAATCTGAATTTGAGTTCTGTTCTACATTTTTCTCCTGCTCTGTCCAGACTCTCTGTTGTATTCCCTGTTGGTGGTCATTGGTGGTAGCCGGGCACCATCTAGTTCTTATGGTCTCAGGTGGTGGAGTCTCTGGTTCATGTGGTCCCTTAGTCCTTTGGGCGAATATTTTCCTTGTGTCTTTGGTGTTTTTCATTATCCTTTGCTCCAAGTAGGATGGGACCAATTGATGTATCTTAGATGGCCGTTCAAAAGCTTTTAAGACCTCAGACGCCACTCACCAAGGTGGGATGTAAAACATTTTCTTAACAAACTTTGTTATACCAGTTGACCTAGATGTCCCCTGAAACTATGGTCTCCAGGCTCCAGCCCCAGCTACTCCATCCCTGAAAGTGTTTGGATACATCCAGGAAACTTCTTAGCTTTTGCTTTGGACTAGGGGAAGATTGATAACAAGAAATCTTCCTCCAGAGCCAACAGAGAGAGAAAGCCTTCCCTTGAAGTTGGGGCCCTGAATTCAGACTTCTAGCCTACTAGACGGTGAGAGAATAAACTTCTGTTTGTTAAAGCCATCCACTTGGGGTATTTCTGTTATAGCAGCAGTAGGTAACTAAGACAGGCATTTTCTCAGTTTCTCCTTACTGTCCATGGTCTTGACACTTTTGGAGAATACTGACCATTTTATAGAATATTCCTCAACAACTTGTTAGATTCATACTTTCTCATGATTATACTGAAGTAATGGATTTTTGCACAGTGGTAAAGTGCCCTTCTTATCACATCATAACAGGGAGGATATAAGCTCAGCATAATTCATCACTGGTGTTGTTAACTTTGCTCACTTAGTAAGGGTTGTGTCTGCTAGGTTTCTGCACTGTAAAGTTACTGTTTTTCCCTTTCCACGTTCTGTTTGTTAGAATGTATCCTTACTATCACCCCATACACAGAACTCTACTTCCTGGAGAGACGTCTATCAAATAATTTATGGGCATATGTTAAAATCACCACAGTAATAAATATTTGGGGGTGGGGTATTTTGGGACTATACACATATCCTTTTTCTCATTCAAGTTTCATCCACTCATTTCAGCATTTACCAGTGCCTGTGCTAATTATTACTATGGTGGACTAATGGTGATTTTCTATTTCTCTCACTCTTTCTATGTTTATTATTTGAAATTCTGCTGTAAAATCAATTTATAACTTCTTTTATTTATCTATTCAATTATTTATTTATATCAGTGTGAACACATGGACATTTATATTTTTTGCTTATAATCAAATACCATAGTTATTTATTTTGTTGCTCAAATTATTAAAGCTTTGGTCATTGAGAAGGCTTTCAAGTTGGGTCGTGTGTCTTTTTAACGTGTTCCCGTATTTTTGTTCTTTAAGCACTTCCCTACTTTGTGGCACTAAAGAATGCTCCAGGCTCATCTTGTATTTCCATAGCCACTGCTCTAGAATTAGTCATTTCTCCAAACAGCCCTGGTTCCTTTTATTAGAAAATGGTATTTAGAAACTAAAATTTAGTGCTAAGGGTGTTCATTGCTACTGGAGTGACATTGCTCCTAGGCTTTCTCAGTGAACACAGCTAGGAAATATATGTGTATATACTTACCCATGTATAATTATTTCTGTATATATTTACATATATGTTAAAACAATTATTACTTTTCATGATATTGCTATCTCTAATCCACAGGGTTCATTGCAGTCTTCCCCACTTGCTTATTTGTATCTTCTTTCTCTAAGAAATCTCTGTAAGAAACCTACAGTCCAAAATTTATTTACTTATTTGTTTAACCCTATACAGATAAAGTAGTTTCAGAATTGCTAATCTGTATTCTTATTTTGTATACTTACTAGAATTTTTCTTTTGGTTACTTACTGCATTATTTTTTGGTTTTTGCATTTTTTAACCGATGTCTAAATCCTTCTACAAACTTCAACATCTGTAACCACTGCTTCTTAGCATGATTTTACTCACAGTCAAACCCATCTAATAATCCACCGGTTTCATTTTTCCTCTGAGTCATTCCACCTGTAGCCCTTTGTCCTCCTTTCCTTTGCAAAACAGGCATTCACTCTGAACAGGGGAAGGAGATGCTCTAATACTTTACTCAGAAAAGGATGTTTAAGACCAGGGGTGGATTATCCAACAGGCAAGAGGTAAGCACAGTGCTTACCTTGCTTAACAGACCATATGTAGTGAACAATTTCACATTTTTTCACCACATCAAAGATCCTGCTTCTAAGTACAGCTGGCACTTGTCTCTCTCCCACCCCCATAGCACCTTTCTACAGAATCAAAGTCTCTTTCCAAATTTACAATCCCTGATAGGGACAGATGACCCAGTAAGCAAAGTAAGCACAAGCTTACTTGTGCTTACTTACTAATCTATAGTGGACGATTTCAAATGGGTTTCACTATATCAGAGATGATCTGATAGACAAGATAAGCACTATGCTTACCTTGCTTATTTGATAATCCGTTCCTGCTTAAGATAGACATTATTTGAAAGATCGTGTGTCTGAAAATGTCTTTATTTTACTTCCATGGAATTTGTGATAGTTTGACTTTATAGGGAGTTCCCTGCTTCTCTTACTCCTGGGACCTGGCCTGCAAAGATATGACCACTTTCTGTTATATTCCCATATTTTTATTCATTGACTCTTACTTCTAATTATCCCTCTCTAAAGAATCAGTTTGAGGGAAAACAAATAAGAAAGAACAAAGCCTCTTTAATATTTTAAATTGAGAACATTTCCTCCCCTAAAAAAGGCTTATAAAAAAATTCCAACACTTAAAGTTAGTTGGAGTTGTATATCCCAATACTGCTTTTATATATTAAAATCAATACGTATTTATTGAATAACTACAATACACACAGGAACTAAGGGAAAGGTGAAAGAAGTATAAACATGTTTTTTAAATTACATAATTCTCTAGTTTCCTTGAAGACAAATACACAGATTAAAAAAAAGAGAGAGACTGTGAGAGAGAATCACAGACAGTGTATTATTCAAAGTCAGTTCTAATGTATAGGCATTCAGTACTACCAGGACTCAAAGAAAGCAGGAACACAAATAATAAACAACAGCCTAGTCTTAGTTTACCCAGCCTTGACTGAACACTTCTAGTTCTAGTGGTCTTAACAACTTGTCTAATTAAGCTACTTCAGTGGCTTTGTACATACAATCTAGTTTTAAGAATATTAACCCATGTTCATGTAGCTGAAGTTCTTCTATCCAAAAGTTCTTTTCTTTAATTTCATAGAAACAGGTGATTCAAAATCCTACTTCATTCATAAAGAGCAATTCCAAAAACCTTCACTAACTAAAAAATACATTAAAATAAGTTTAAACATAGGATATGTGACTTGGCTTACCTTACAAAAGCTCTGCCTTGGTGTTTACGGTGAAGGAGCCTGAGGTTGCTCTGCTGGAAGAGAGGTGGTTGCCCAGAACTGAGCAGGTGCACACGTGATGAAAGTCAGGTAGTTAGTCACAGAGCCAAACACGTGAGTTGATTGTCCACATGCCTTTCAGATCATTAAGGCAAATAGAGACTTCTGTTACTTACACAGAGCCCCGGTGGCTCGGTGGTTAAGAGCTCAGCTGCTATCAAAAGATCCGGCACTTCAAATCCACCAGCCACTCCTTGGAAACCCTATTGGGCAGTTCTACTGTGTCCTATGGGGTCACTATGAGTTGGAATCGACTCGATGGCAATGGTTTTTGGGTTACTTACACATCTGTTACGGATTGAGTTGTGTACCCCCAAAAATCTGTCAGCTTATCTAGGCCATGATTCCCAGTATTGTGTGATTGTCCACCATTTTGTCATCTGATGTGATTTTCTTACGTCTTATAAATCCTACCTCTATGATGTTAATGAGGCAGGATTAAAGACAGTTATGTTAATGAGGCAGGACTCAATCTACAAGATTAGGTTGTGTCTTGGATCAATCTCTTTTGAGATATAAAAGAGAGAAGCAAGCAGAGAGACAGGGGGACCTCATACCACCAAGAAAGCAGCACGTGGAGCAGAGCACTTCCTTTTGACCTGAGGTTCCTGCACTGAGCAGCTCCCAAACAAGGGGAAGATTTATGACAAGGACCTTCCTTTAGAGCTGACAGAGAAAGAAAGCCTTCCGCTGGAGCTAGAACCCTGAGTTCGGACTTCCAGCCTCCTAGACTGTGAGAGAATAAATTTCTCTTTGTTAAAGCTATCCACTTACGGTACTTCTGTTATAGCAGCACTAGATAACTAAGACAACATCTGAAGTGTCTTTGTTTCATTTATTCTGGTTGGGATATGGATCATATTGCTCTTTCATTGTTACTTTGAAACAATGAGATTAGCATAGTACACTGGATTGCATTCTTTCATTTTCAATTCCATTTTTCAGGCTTAGAAACTAAGGTGTTAATGACCAAAGAGCTAATGCTTGGCAGCAGTTGAGCAATCAGAACAGATTCACAGCACCCTGCCCACTCCAAGAACAGAGTATCTTCTTTTTCTCAGGTAAATAGGAAAAACAGGTTGTAAGCAGGGAGAGAGAAGTAGGGAGGAGAGACATGTCACAGATTTAGTTAAAGTTGTTTTTCTGGAGCGTGCATGCCTACTTGTGACAGAGCTTTTATGTATAACATAATACGCATTATGAACACCCTGTTACTCCAAATTTGCCTTCGTGACAAACAATCTCATTTCATGATAGATCTGTAAGAGGAAGAACACTCCTGAAAGATCATCATATATTAATTACAGTTATTTTAATGTCAGTAAAATGGAAGTAGGTGTCCCTGGGTAGTGCAAATAGTTAAGTTCTAGACTACTAACCAAAAGGTTGGCTATTCAAACCCACCTGGAGGCGCCTTAGAAGACAGTCCTGGTGATCTGCTTCCGGAAGACCACAGCCTTCAAAACCTTATGGAACAGTTCTATCCTGCACACGTGGGGTTGCAATGAGTCAATCTGCTTGATAGCAACTAACAACAACAACAACAAAATGGAAGTTTGCCTATGAACATATTGCTGGAATCTCTTACTCCTACTAATAACCTCAGTTGGATGGTGAACATACTGAGCATGCCAGCCCCTTGTGGGCAGTGAGATCATTTTTTCTTGCTTCATAAGGATGTTTTTGAACTTTATTAGAGGAGAAGAATTATATTCAGCCAGAATGAGTTTAATTTACAAGCAAAGCTTAGTAATTAATCCATTCACTTTTTATTTATTTGCTCTAAAGTATATTATACTAGATGATGAAAAGATACTTTTTGTCCTTCAGGCATCACCTCCTTATAACCTGCCTCTCGGCCTTACAGAAAGCGCTGGAAATGAAAGAGGGAGTCTCCTCATTTAATTTGATACATCAGGTCATCATCCAAATATTTATTTCCTGGTCTTCCCACACAGAAGGTGACTAAAGGTTAATAAGAATGCAAGTGGAAAATAATTAAGGATTAAAATACATACAATAAAAAGCAAAACAAATCAGAATAAATAAAGTTTAATGTGACCGCTAGGTTAAGATGTCTTGATACTCACTCCAATCATAAAGTTGTTTTTTTTTTTCCTTTTTGAAGGACAGAAGAAGTCTGATATGTACAGTGAAACTATTTGCTGCTGACACATCTAGCAAATAATTTAAAGAAAAATGATAAAAACAGTAATTCCTTTCCCCAAAAGTTCCTAAAATCCCTTGCCCTTGCTATGGACAATGCTATATGCAGACAATAATTTGCTACTATTTTCATATTTCTTTTTAAGATAATTTCCTAGGGTTATTACTATTTATTTAGGACTAGGTTTGGTTAAAGAAAGCCCTGTTGGCACAACAGTTAAGCGCTCAGCTGCTATGTGAAAGTTTGGCAGTTGGAACCCACCCTGATCCCATAAAGATTACAACCTAGAAAACCCTACAAGGCAGTTCCACCTGGTCACATGCAGTCAGGTCACTATGAGTTGGAAATTGACTGGATGGCACCTAACAACAACAACAAAACAGGTTTAGTCATAAGAGCAAGCACTCTATTACAACAGTGGCTAAAACAAAATAGAAATGTATTTCTCTTTCATATAAAATAAATCAGGAAGTAAGAAGTCCAGAGCAGGCAGGGCAGCCTCATGACGACCTCAGGGATCCAGAATTCTAGCTTGCTTTTACCAGCATCTTTATCTTGTGACATCCACTTTCCGGTTCTTGATGTAGTGCCCATGCTCCAGCTATCATCTCTATATTCCAACCAGCAGGAAAGAAGGTAGCTGAAAAAGGACATGACTCCTCCCTCTAAGAAAAATTCCTGGAAATCATAAACAACAGTGTCAACTAATTCTACTGGTCAAAATGTAATACTCATCACTAACTACAGGGGAGGTTTGGCAATTAGTCTTTGAGCTGTGGCTCAGCTAAAAACCAGGCAATGCTATTACACAGAGGAAAGGGAGAACAATTATTAGGGGACAACTTGTGCTCTGTGACAGACTAAGGCTATTAGGGTGAAGGACAGGATTTTATGTGGCAAGAAGAATGTATTTATGTAAAGTTTATAGTAGTAAAGAAAATTGAAGTGACAGTGTATATCGTGCTTCAGTCTCTGAAGGTCAGTTTTACAAACTGTACAAGAGATGAGTCAGTAGCAGTACTGGTTTTTCCAAAAATTATAAAATACAATCAATATCCATACATGTTCAGATAAACTAAAACATCAGTAACCTGATAAAAATAGGTAAAAAACAAACATCAGGCCTTTA
Source organism: Dugong dugon (assembly GCA_030035585.1). Classification (NCBI taxonomy): domain Eukaryota; kingdom Metazoa; phylum Chordata; class Mammalia; order Sirenia; family Dugongidae; genus Dugong; species Dugong dugon. Next base: position 102,111,432 of record CM057468.1, on the reverse strand, counting down.
CTTTTCTGCAAAACATAAATTCCTGGAATTTTTTGTTCACTAACAACCTTGGATGTAGAACCAAAAAAAAAAACAAAACACCAAACCTGTTGCCATCGAGTCAATTCCAACTCACAGAGTAGAACTGCCCCATGGGGTTTCCAAGGAGCGGCTGGTGGATTCAAACTGCCGACCTTTTTTGGTTAGCAGCCATAGCTCTTAACCACTGTGCCACCAGGGCTGAGGATCTTGAAAAATAATGAAAAGTTAGGTGAAATTTAAGAGTTAAGATGGATCTTAACTGAGAACAAAATAATTCTAGTTTTCAATTGTTCTTTACAAAATGTTTTAAATAAATGCTAAAACTATAAGAGAAAATGTTTTTTTGTTTGCTTTCTTTTGTGAAGTTTCTTGAACATCAAACAATCTTTTCCAAGCATCCAGAATAATTGAGTGTAGATTAATAAAAAATACATAAATTGAGTTGATCTCGAATTACCCTAGGCTTAAAAAAAATAAGGCTGAGCGCAATACATGTGAGATTTGTCTAAAACTAAAATGTCGTTTAAATGCTGCCTATGGAAAATATGTTGCTCTGCTTCGGCCACCCCCTCATGCTTGCACTCGGATCAAACATTTCTTGAGAACCTTTGATTAGCCAGGCTCTTTGCTAGGAACTGGGGACCCCTGTGAAAGAGACATGGGATTTACAATCCCGTTGGAGGACAGAGCCTAAAATAAGTAATTAACTACAGTTGCAATTAATTACAAAAGAGACTTGTAGGGTGTATAGATTGCATATGAAAATATATAACAATGTGAAAGATTTCGGGGAAAAAAAAACTTAGAAAACACTGATTAGGAACAGCATGAAATTGATGAAGTGAGTGTATTGGCAATCATGACCTCATCGTAGACTTTATCTTAAGCTGAAGAAACTATATGGAAAGTGAAAATAATAAACTGATGAAAAATTTACAATTGCATTTCCGCAGTTTGTATCAATCAATATTTCTTTATATCTATAATTTTAACAGGAAATAATTAGAAAGTAGAGAGACTACTATCAGAGGAATAATTGCCTAGATTCTATCCTGCCTCCTCAATCTTAATTACACAATAAACTATTTACTTAGCTTTGTAACATAGTCAAAATCATAACTTTCTTACTTTATAGATTCAAACGTGGAAGTCTCCAGGCAACATTTTACTTTGGTAATCAATGCAATTGTTGTTGTTAGGTGCCATCGAGTCAATTCTGACTCATAGCAAACCTATATACAACAGAACAAAACACTGCCTGGCCCTGCACCATCCTCACAATCCTTGCTGTGTTTGAGTCCATTGTTGCAGCCACTGAATCAATGCACTAGCAGGAATTATTGCTTTGACAGATACTTTATCAGACATCAATCAATGTTATAAACTCCATTCATATGTAGAATAAAATAGTGATGTTCTTTAAGGAGTGAGGAGGTTAGGAGGGAAGTGCTCCCTAGTGTTTCGTGGGCTGATGAGTTGCCAGAGAAAAAGTCTCAGAGACAGCCTTCAGCTTCGCATTTATAACAACTCACCAGACATGTAACATTTTGTTGAACTTGATCCCAGGCTGTTTTAAATGAATGAATGAGAGTAAAAACTTGTTTAAAATGCATTTTACTTCTTTTGCATTACATGCCATCTATTTTTCTATGTTTCTCTCTCGTTCCCCAAAATTAGTGTCTCATTACTAGGTTCTAACGGAGTAAACCAGAAGCCCTTATGGTGCAATGGTTAAGCGCTCGGCTGCTAACCGAAAGGTCAGTGGTTTGAACCCACCAGCCACTCTGGTGAATTGTTCCCGTAAAGATTACAGTCTAGAAAACCCTATGGGACAGTTCTACTCTATCCCATAGAATTGCTATGAGTCGGAATCACCAGGACAGCACTCAACAACAATAGAATAATAAATCAAGGCTATAATGTAACTAATAAAAATATATCTGGGACGGCTCACCGACTTTTACCTGGGAACCACGAGCACTTTGGTGTGGAAGTTAATTGTAATTATTGACGTTGCCTTATTTGACATAAATATAAGACTCATACAGTGAGAAAACAGTGTGAAATGAACTTGGTACGTGCACCAAGAGTCTGAGAGGAAGTAGAAGAATACAGAATCAGGGAAGGAACTGGACAACTGACTCAAGGCCAGAGCAGACGCTATCTGTAAAGCTCCTCTCATACTACAAATGCCATGTGAATAGGGAGAATGCAGGGGGTGTTAAAAGTACAGAAGGGTGGCCATGTAAGGTCTTAACCGTTATCTGCTGCAGACTCTAAGAGGCACCATTCAAATAGACCATGATGTGTGCGGTACACACCCTCCGCAGTCTTTCGATTTATTCTCCCCCAGCTCATCGCGGCCCCACGCACAATGGGATGAAATGCTGCCTGGTCCTGCACCATCCGCATGATAGCTTGTGGACTGGAACACTGAGAGATGGGTAGTGGCTGTGTATGAAGTACAATGGCCAAAAACTGAACCTGGATCTCCCTCATGGAAGGTGAGAATTCTACCATTGAACCACCAGTGCCCCCTAAGCATCCCATGAAATGGGTGCAGCTCTTACATTTCTGTTTTACACACAACATGCTTTTCCTTTTTTCCTTTCTTACAATATATCTTGGCCTGCCACTCCTCTGTGACTTTACTTAATGCCATTGCTTCTGGAATCCTTCAAGGTCCTTCTGAACTGTCACCCACTGTGAAGACTTTTCTGTTCTTTCAGGATCCACAACGCTCTGTTCGTATCTTCCCTTACACCTCCTAAAACTCCTTTTATACCTTTTAAATAATACTGATTCTTTGTATGGCAGGCCAGCAACCATGTCATATGTGCTTAGCTCAGTGTCAGACACATAACAGATGTTCAATAAATTTGTTGTGTGAATTTGTAAGTTGGTTAATATCTTCCTCATTTGAGTCCCCTTGAAACTTTATTTTTACTTCTCTTCAGTACATATCACTTACTTTTCTTCTTCCCTAACTAAATGGCAGGCTACTTGAAAGCAAGAATTTTGTCTTACTCATCTTTGTGTCTTACACATATTTTTAAGCTAAATTCAAATTATTAAATTAAGCTGTTGAGCTGAATTGGACTTTCAATAGTTAATGCATTGAACATATCTCAATCGTCATATTTATTGCCACTTCCCCTGGGGTTGGGAGCAGGAAGAATTAAAACTACTCAATTCACTGAAGGAGTTAAAAAGAAGTCTCTAATATTTAAGTTAAAAATGAGAAATTAATTTCCTATATAAAAGACCCAGATCCCACATTCTCTAATTCAGAAGTGTATGAAGACTGTAAAAGAAGAATCTGTTTTCAAGAACTTTCTAGTTTCCCTTCCCTAGTAGTCAATCCAGTTCAAGTGCAATTTAATAAGTTAATTGCAATGTGTGATTGACAGAGGCAGGGGACAATGTCTGATGTGAGAACTTCTCTATAAAAAAATTATGATAATAACTAAAGATCCTATTATTTCATTAAGAACTCTATGTCTTGGCTGATGCAGAGCAAGACTTTCTCGGAATCTACCTTAGATGTGACTGATTTCAAGTTCATGGCCTGTGTTCATTCCTTAGATCACCAAAGAGGGACAGGAGGAAATGTAGATCAGGATCAGTTTAAACCTTAACTCTTGTGAGCCTAAAAGTCTAAGCTGGAAATGGTAGCGCCTGGGAATCTGCTTGAAGCTGTCCTTTATCCTGCCAGAATTACTAAGGAGCTTCATGCATGTGAAGGTAGTAGCAATCATGAAATTAATTTATCAGAGAAAAGGTACAAAATTTACAAAAAGCAATTCCTTGATAAATAAGCAATAAAACAATGCAAATAAATTCAGAATAATGAAATATTTAAGAAAATTCAAACAAAAAATATTGTCTTCTGAAAATCCAGAGGCTTTAGTTTTAAGCATTTTATTTCTAAAGTAAGAAATTAAGTTGAAGCTATGCATTAAGAATGCATTTGTTTCTATTTTTTCAAATGTCAGAAAATAATGGATTAAGAGTTTAGACTGTTAATAAATGTTATTTTTTAAAAATGTTTAACTTACATTTATTATTTGAATATATTTAATGGCTTTAAAAACAATATTCCTAAAGTGATCTTTCCTATATGTAAATTTTTAATAATATTTTAAAAGACAGAATCTCTTTTACATTTAAACATTTTTTTAAAGAAAAGATTTAAGAAAACATTTTATAACTGTAAAACAAATGAGGAGCAGAATAAGATTTTTAACATATCAAAGTTTTCTTTTATCAAAGCAGAAAAATATGCTTAGTGGTACTTAAATGTAAAAATGAATAGTTATATCAAAAAAATATTCCCCCCGAAGTGGAAGTAACTCTTCCTTCATTATGCAGCAAGATAGTTGCCTGTTCATCTAACCTAAACATTTATAGTAACTGATTTATTCAGCGTTGAAAATCAAATCTATTGCAGTGCAGATAATTTCCCTACATTAGGAAAATGAATAAATTAAAAGTGTGCTTCAGCAATTTAGTTCTCCTAAGCAGAGATTCTGCAAGCTCGGTAGAAGATGTTAAAACCTGCTGATATCTAACAGAGTCAACTCCAAGTTTGTGTATCCCACTCCACTCTACCTTTCCATCAGGCAATACATGTGAAAATAGAAAAGCAGCTCTCTAATTAATCAAAGTCAGATGTGCCTGAACGCCTGGAGTTGCTGCTGATCCTTGTCCCAGCTTCTCCCATGTTCTCGCTCTATGTTTTTACCTTGAAAACTTCTGCTCTGAGCTGGGAATGCCTGAAGGGCTTGCACGGTAAGTCAATGTGAAATTATCTCAGCAGGAAGAAGTTGCTTTTCAGCTTAAATGATTTAAGGCGGCAATTTTTCACACTCTCAAACTCTGACAAACGCCCAGATTGCCTCTCATGTCTGACTTCAAAATATTCAAAGAAAAGCTATTTTTATTAAAAACACTCTAGAGAAAATTGTATGTCACTTGTTCTCTGATATAACTTCATTTCTCCTGACAGTGACAATTTTCACCTCAGTACAATTTCTTTATTTTTTCCAAAGCTAATTCTGCTTAATATTAGTATTTATACAAACTCATATCAACTTGTCTCTGTGAAATATTCAAGGGTGTCAGGTAAATGTTGCTCCCTGTCATTCATCTTCTTTGGGTGTTCAAAATGATCAATAGATTTAAAACTACACTTAGTTACTTTGGATATTATTGTTTTATTTGTAAGGGAGAACTTAACAACGGTTAAAATCCTTCATTTGACAAACCTGTATCTGCAAATGGCAAGGCTTTCCAAACTTGGTGGCATGTGTCTGTTGCCAAAGATGATAAAAGTTTACATTAATAAATCTATTTGTTCTATGCCTTTAAGTAAAGCAGGTAATACAGTGCGCGTTTTGTCTTATGCTGCTTACATGTTAATAAGATTACGGTGGATGTCACATTGCACAGAAACATCCCATTTGCTTTATTATGAATGCTGGCAGTGCAGAAACATCACATTATAACCACTTCAAAAAAGAAATACATGCTGCACATTTTCATACATGTTTATAATTCCACTAAACCTCAGCAGAACCAAACTCAGGAAGGACAAGAATGACAGAAGGTTTAATGTTGCAGAGACAACTGAAATCTTGGCTCATTGATATATAGCAGAATGGTTAATATGTATAAGGTTACTCGTGGCCTGTGACCTCAAAGCCTATCTCCTGGCCTTATCACGTTTCCACGAGAAAAAGTAACCACTGGCATGTGAATTTTCCACAAAATAATATGGAGCTTTCTTAAAGGGTTAATTTTTCTTTTTTTAACTAGGAGGGACTGAAGTTAAATGTTTATGAACCGAATGTGGGCAACAACCATTTATCACCCAAGTACTGTACCAATCAAGTAAACTCCTTTTTAAATATATGTGTCAATTGCCTGACAACTCTGCCTTTTATATTCTATTAAATGCTTTATTTCTAAATACAACTGCATCATTTTCGTTTCATTGGTATCTGTTAGAAAGAAATCAAGGAAAAAATTACCTTGCAGCCTTCCTCTGCGCACAGTGCTGGGGTCAGGTCAAGTGAAGTACATCAAATACAGTAGAGAAGTACGTTTCAGAAATTTCAGCGTTAAAACAATGCCATACACAACTCGTACACTAACATCCCTGCATGCGAACTTATCATCTCTTCCTCTTTTTAGCCTGCAACATGCTTTCTGTTTGGAAATCACAACTACTTCCGTTTCACCTAGCTTCTTGGGGTGTTATTTATCATAAGTACTATTCACTAAGGAGAAAAATTCTTTAAGTTTTAAGACATGCTTAAACATAATAATCTGTATAATCCTCGACATTAAAAGGATTTTTAAGATAATTTATGGATATATGATGAAATCTGTGAAGACTTGGTAGTGCAACATAAACAATTGTTGAAAAGGCAAAAATTTACTGGTGAAATAAATTTGCGTTAAACAATTACAACACACCCCTCACACACACAAGATTGCCTCTAAGAAGAGTTTAAATAGCTGGTTAAAATGCATTTGACATTTTTAAAAATAGGAATTTTTAATAAAAATTTGTATGTTAAGTATATTATTTCCTTTGCATTTTCAGAAGAAGCCACAGTGTAAGAAAGCTGAGGATTCTCATTTCTAATAAAAACGTAAATGTCAATAATTACAAAATATGCTGTGTCTATAAACGGGTTAATTAAATGATTCATTCGTATTTTGCAATATATCAAGAAAAATCATAAGAAAGTGTAGGATTTGCTTTCTGACTAAAATGCTTGCAACTTTATCTCACTGTATATTTTAACTGTGTTAAGGGGAAATAACAATTGTTTACCTGAAGTAAAGTATCTTAGATATATACTAGCGGCATTGTTATTGACTCAAAGGAATATTTTAACTTAAGCTTTAGACCTCAACAAAATTTCAGAGTGATGCCATTCTATGATGTTATTATTTATAAAATTATGTTGTTTCAGAAAGGCACGCAACTTGCTAGTTTAAGATCCTATGAAAATACAATATCTAATTGCTCATGAAAAAAATTTTTACTCTCTATGAAGATATATAGAAATGATAATAAATTATACAAAACAAATAAATGATACAAGATGATATTTGTATTTATTATTCATTTATATAATATCTAGCATGATGTTGGTTATTTTACCAAAATCATTCAGTAAGCAACAGTTAATATCAAACAAACCTTTTAAAAATAAAATAGTGGTTTATCAAGCACAATCCAATGCCTAAATTTGTTTTTCTTTCATTATTAGTGTCTAAGTGAATAATTATGACATGTTAAAAATATACAATATTTTAGTAATAATTGGAAATTGAGATGGACGTACACACATATACCCACACCCCTTATATGGAAGTTAAGAAAAAAGTCAGCAGCACCACTGTAAGCAATCCGTGGAGTCTACCTTTGTCACTGAGCCTAGTCTAAACATTTTTGTAATACCAAAAAAAAAAAGTTTATCTGGACTTTTTCAGTGTGATCTATGCCAAGAAATCATGAAAAGTGATAAAAGCTGAAAGAGAGTGTGCATTAGTGAATATTTATATTGGCAAGACCTGAAAATTTTATAAAAGTAAAACAAGCACAGAGGTTGCTTATTTCTGAAAGGAAATCTGCCTCCCTGAATTTCTTTCAGAAAAACAGTGCTGCACAAAGCGATATAAATCAGTATTGCTATCTCTAACAAATTAACTTGAAATGCTGGCAATGCCAAGGAACTGCATTAAGTTTTCTCTTGTTTACTTTTTCCTAATCACCATAAAAATCCTTACTGAAACAATTATTCTTAAAACTATCAGGACAATAAATCTCTATAAATGAGAGCATCGATTTAACAACAAAACTAGATTTATCTCTATTGATCAAGAGACTTTCAGTGTAATTTTAGTGAATTATACCCGCTCTTGTTTGCTGGTAGAAATTTTTCAGGGATGCTTAAAAGGCAGACTGCAAACTACTGCATGATCTTTTGCGTACTAGTTACTTGCTTTCATAATCACTGCATTTCAAAAGAAACATCCATGGAATCTGAACCAAATATTTATTTTCTGTTACACAAAATAGTATTACTATTGCGTGTGACTTAGTTACTGGTACTTACTTAGGAACCTGATGTCATTTTTCCAATTCATTAGTAAAGAAATCAGGTCTCTGTTAAAGGATCCAGTGTTAAAGAAACAAATCTAAGTTCATCTTATGCGAACAGAATCAGCAAGATTAAGAAAGTAATATGATTCTTTTCTTCTTAAATAGGAGTAATTTTTAAAGACACTATTAACACTTTCATATCTGAAACTTCTTCACAAGCAAGAAGGAAACAAGAGAGAATTGAAATCAGATTAAGAAAAATGTAGTTATGCTGTGCAGTATGCCCTATAGATTGTGTATATCATTTTGAGGGAAATATAATAAGAGGAATGTTCTAATAATATCTTAGAGATGGTATTTGTTGTTGTTCACTTAAATGCATGGGTGAATAAGTCATTTTGACTTCCATTCTTTTCAACAGTAATAAAAATGCCGTATCTAACTGTATTTTGCCAATTTGTTCTCAAAATATCTATTGATCTGAAATACTGTACATTTCTTTGCTGGAAAGAATTAAACATTTTTATGATAAAGTAGCCCTTATGTAGAAAAAAGATGATTAAGAAATTCATATTCACATGAATAGGTTAAACAAAGGATATACCTAAATATTCAGTTGAAAGATATTTCTTTGTAAATCTTAAATTGGATTTTAATAGACCCAGTAAGATAAAATGTTATTCAATAGATAATAATTGCCGTTTCTATTTTTCAATAATAATTTCACTTTTATTATAAATAATGTGCTTGCTAAATAAAATGTATGATAGTATACATTTAAGTAAAATATGAAGGATGTAGGAGAACAACTCATTTCATTAATTTTAAAATTTGGAGTACAAATGCAGGTCAATGAAGTCACTGCTACCACATATTATTAACAGAGAGCTAGCTGTTCAAAAAATGTAAAGCAACTTTCCAAAAAATTTTGTTACTTTAATGATAACTCACTTGCTATCTCTGGCCAGGTTTAAAGGCATTGATATTTTGTGCCATCCTGCAAAATAGTTTGATATTGGAAACTGTTACATTCGATTCTAACTACATTTTTAAAATATTTACTGACATAAATAAGATTCTACCAACATAGCAAAAAAGTTTGAGATATAGAGAAAAAAAAATGAATTCCTAACACTGAAATAATATCCTAGATGTAATACATAATCATCATCCCGTTTAAACCATCCAACCATTAATTAAAGCAAAATAATTGGAAAATTAAATATGAATTTATACTATTAAACATGAAATATAGAAATATTTCTGTTCAGAATTGATATTTGAGTCAGCTAGACTAACAAAAATAGTTTAAAATTGATCCTATTGGTCTGGGCAGATTCTAATCATATCTGTAATTTGTAACTCTTTGTTCCAAATCTATTAACACTACCATGGATGCATATTAGTAGTTATTATTATAATATTGAATGATAACTATCTAAGTGGATAAGTAGAACTTTTAGTAATATTATTTTCAATTAGTTTTTATGTAATATGAAGAGTTAATTGTAGATATTATATTTTTGTGACTATTTTCCTATTATATGTTTATAATCTTATGATTTTATAGTAAGATAAACACTATCAAATGTAAGTAAATCAGACTAGTATACCTTACATGTTTCTAAAAAACAAAATTGAAAATATCTAGAGCTTTTATAAAAGAGATAGTTCTTAAACTGAATTTTAATAAACCAATAAAATGACGTTATTGTTCAATAGGTAATAATTGCCTTTATATAAACTCAAAAATATTGTTTAGAGTGATTAATATACAATGCTCCATTATGCATCTGGGAGTGTTGATGCATAATTTTTAGTTCTAATGTTATTATGTAATTGAGGGAACACGTTCATTTGCTCTAATAACTACTAAGATGCACTTAATAAAATGAAATGTAATAATACTCGTAATTTAATCTATTCATGGAAGTAATTTTAAAAGTCTACCACTCTCCTTAATGTGGATAGCATTCATAATTTATAAAGTGTTGTGATGCAGAATTGACAATGCCGTTGTTTTTTACCCTTTGAGATGCTTCTGCAGCCTTCATACCATCTGCATACCAACCTCAGGATTATCAAGGGCAAACAAAAGATAATTAACACCAGAAACAGGCAAATGCAGGAGCTACTGAGAGTTCTCATTTAATGCAAGACTTCTGAAGACCAGAAAATGAAAGAACTCTTTAAAAGCTTGATTGCAAAACAAATTCAATATTCTATTATTTATATTAAGTCTGATATTTTTTCCAGTTTGGAAAAAGAAGACAAGAGAACTTCTCTGACAACATAGTGTCCAAGAGGTATAGTCATCATCTGTCACAGAGTTAGCAAAAGTAGTGTTTTTATGGAGTGAATTGCAAAGTATATGTTTTATAATTGGAGTTTGGGTTATTCCTGCTATAGTCATGGATTTATTTGTAATGTGAATGTAAGAAATAAAATAAACTACTGCTATAATACTTTCTATCGTGTTTTCACATATACAATGTAGAGAATAATAAAAAAAGAATTTTATAAAATTAAACAGGCTATTTTAATCTTAGTTGCAGTTTATATACTGCTACAGGCAGATATTATAATGTATTTAAATGGTGGTTCCAATTCATTAAAATCTTACATTTGTTCATACGAAATTATATTAGTGGCAGAGGACTACGCTATGTTAACCTTGATTATATCACTACCTGACTGGTTAAGTGAAATTATTTATATCCTCCCAACTAAGTGCCCTTTAACTTTTCATAAATCATGACTATTAGTGTGATGCACATATATGGGTATTTTCACTTTACAATACAACACAGGCTAATTATTAAATGTTTCAGAAACTGAACTGAAGTTCTGAAGTAACAATTATAAAATTATGTTTGAAATAAATAAAGTGACACATTTTATAACAAATTCATAGATTAAAGACATATTTTAAATGTTAGGCTTCTCTGCTAATGTATCACGGTATTAAAAATTAGTTTTAACTGAAGTAAATGAGTTAATGGCAAGCTTTGGGGTTTACGATTATAATAGAATCATATTGGAACGCACTTTTTATCACACGGAGTTTTATATAGCATGGGTCTGATTGCAGTTTGAAGACTCCTGGAAATAATGGTGCATGGTAGAGTTCTGATATAATACAGTTTCTAGTTCATTTTCCAAACACCACCATTAAATAGATGTTCCATGGAACCTCTACATAGGCAACATTATTGAGTATAATTTATTTCCTTTTGAGTTAATCTTTTTTGTTTGTTTTATATTAACACCCACTACCTACAACTTTCAAAAGGGCAAAAAGAGATTATGTGTCATATTTAGCTTAGTTCAATTTTACGTATAATTGGGTGGGTTCGAACTGCCAACCTTTAGGTTAGAAATCCAGCACAAACCACCTGCACTACCCAGGAACTTGTACTACATGAATAATCCGTTGCCACTGAGTCGATTTCGACTCATAGTGACCCTATAGGACAGAGTAGAACTGCCCCATCGGGTTTCCAAGGAGCAGCTGATGGATTCGAACCACTGACCTTTTGGTTAGCAGCCATAGCTCGCTGTAGTTTTTAACCACTCCGCCATCAGGGCTGGAATAAATGTGCTTGATTACTGCATTTTAAAATGTCAAGTTATTATATAAAAGAACACACAGTTAAAAATAAAATAAAATTGTGCAGCATGATTTGTATAAGAACCACTTTAGCTCTATCTGCAAATTCTATCAGCTTCTTTCCTCCACACACATTTTACATGCTGTTACGTCCCAGGGCCCTATTTTTGGTCTTCTACTTAGGCAACATATCCTCTCACACTTTCCAATCAGTAACCCCCATGAAGCCTATTCTTGGATACCATCTACTGTCCGAAGCTCTGCTAAAATTTGGGCACACGGGATATTTTCATCTGAATGTGTATGAAAGTATAAAAATGTATTTCCCTCCACCTTTGCCACAGTGAAACCAGTGACCTAAGTCAAGAACCTGGGAGTCCTCCTGGACTTCTCTTTATTCCTCATTTAATCAATCACACCATCACTCATCTGTCAGTTTGTTGTACTGTAGTGGCTGGTGTGTTGCTGTGATGCTGGAAGCGATGCCACTGGTATTTCCAATACCAGCAAGGTCACTCATGGTGGATAGGTTTAGCGCAGCTTCCAAACTAAGACAGACTAGGAAGAAAGGCCTCACAATTTACTTCTGAAAACTAGCTGATGAAAACCCTATGGATCACGACAGACTAGTTCTCCAATATAGTGCTGGGAGATAAGCCCCCTAGGTTGGAAGGCACTCTTGCAAATGGTGCAGAACTGGGCAATGTTTCCTTCTGTTATATGAGTTGGAGCCAACTTGAAGGCAACTAACAACAATCAATCACAAAGTCCTATTCTACATTACAAACATCCTTGGAATCTCTTGACTTCTCTGTATTTCTACTGCCACTAATTTAGTACAGGTCATCACCATTTTTCACCTCCTAATTGTTTTCCTATCTCCAATTTCAAACTCTCCCAATCAATCCTTCGAATCAGGATTCTGTGGTGGGTCAGATAGCAAACATTTTAGGCTTTGAAGCAGTAAGGTTTCTGTTGCAACTGATCAGCCTCAGCTCTGTCTTTGCAGCAGGAAAGCAGCCAGAGACACTATGTAAAAGAATGGGCATGGCTTGGTTTCTGTAAAACTACTTAAAAAAGAAAGGCAGGAGATAGAGTAGGCTAGTGGGCAGTAGTTTGCTGACTCCTGCTCAAAATTGTTCTCAGAGTAAAACTTCTAAATGGAAAATCAGATGTCATTTCTAGCTTATTTATTTATTGCTTTTTAATCTGCTGTGAAAAAAATTCAATTCTTTAGCATGATCTAAAGGAAAGTTTATATTTTTTCTCTTTCTCACTGCAATTCTCATCCCTCACCTAAATCCATTGCCCTTGAGTCCATTCCAACTCATAGCAATCCCACGTGTTACAGAGTAGAACTGCTCCGTGGGGTTTTCTTGGCTGTAATCTTTTACAGAATCAGATCACCAGGCCTTTCTTCCATGGTGCTGCAGGGTGAGTTGGAACCACCAAGCTTTAAGTTAATAGCCAAGAGCAAACTATATTTTTTCATCCCCATCAGTTTGAAGTTTCCTAAATTATCCTTTCTCTTACCATTGTAACTTTACCCAAGCTATACTCATCACATGGGATGCCCTTAATTTTTTTCTGCACTTTGTCTGCTTATGAGGACAAGGAATGTGTTTATTTACCTTTATATCCTCACAGTCTAGTCCAATGCCTTCAAACAGTTAGTTGAATGACTAATCGATTGAACAAACAAATACACATAAAGATTTTATAAACGAAGTGGATTTTTATGAGCTATTTTGATTTCAATCACTCAAATTAATCAATACTCTCCTTTCAACTAAGAGTTATAATCCTATGTCAAAGACTACAAAAGTAAAAGATAAAAGATTGAGGAGAGGTATAAAAAAAGTGAAGCAAGAGACACTTCATGGTCAAGCTATGGGTTTTAGAGTCATTTCTGTTCCTCCCAAATAAATATTAAATAATTCCTATATATATGTATATATATATGAATTGTACTTATAAATGTATCTATATATTCAGTACACATTTACCATGAATGCTTTACAGATTTTCTAAAAACTAATAAGAAAATATAAATTTTATACAAAAGTGGTGCATTACTTGACCTCTCTTTGAAGGCAAAGTTGGTATTTCAGGACACTTAGTGTCATGGTTCTGTCATTAGAAAGTTAAGTCACAATTGTAGGTGTGAGGAAAAAAAAGTGCCAGATAACGTAGAATTATTCAGTGAATAACTGAAAGTTGACTATCCTGGGCATATTCCAAAAATATCAACCTCTGTGTTAACTTAATTTGTTATAAAATGTTCTTCTTAATCAAAAGGAAGCATAGTTCTTCCTTTGCATACAATTCTAAATAATGTTAGCTAATAATTTAGCGATTAAGATCTATGTTATGAAGTCCTCATTAAAGAACATATGCTAAATTATTGTCAGAAAATCCCTTCACACTTGAGCAAAATGCAAAATTGTTCATTAATATACAAAATGTACTATTGTTAATTGATATCCCACTTCATATAATGTAAGTAATTTCTTATTGGTAATGTATATATATTTACTTAAAACATTAGATTTGTAGATATATTAATAATTTTAAAGACTTGTAGCTTTAGCTATGTAGCCCCAGCAGATGGACTCCTTTTGGTGACTTGAACAGTTTATTTAAGATAAATTAATAATCATTGATTTCATTGCTTGATCATATGCCTAACTATATCAAATAAATCGATCTGTTCTTTCAACATTGTATTGATAAACACTGGTCTTAGTCAAGGCACAAACAAGGCACACAACTGGTTTAACTATTTCTACTAAAAGGACTCATAGTTATACTGACTTGACTAATGGAGATATTCAAATAAAACTAATGTTACCGTCTTCTGGTTTACCTGGGGAGATTTGTCAAGATAACTTTAACTACATACATATTTTGGTTACCTTTAAAAACGCATTGTGGCAGTTAAAGATGGCCACACATTCTTTGACATACCTCCCATCAAGAGGTGGAGCCTATTCCTTTGTCCTTGAATCTGGGCTGGCCTGTGACTGCTTTGATCAACAGAGTATGGCGAAAGTGATGCCATGCCACTTCTGGGACTAACCTTTAAAAGGACTGGTAGTTTCCATACTGGTCTCTTGGAGCCTTGAGCTACCACGTAAGAAGCCCAACCATCTTAATACAGAGACCATGTAGAGACACATTGAGACTGTATAAAAGGGAGAGTGGTCTTGCTGAGCTCAGCCTTCCAGACATCCTCATCAATGTACCAGGTAGGTAAGTGAAGCCATGTGGCTAGCCCAGACTGGCCACTAGCAGATGACCACCAAGTGATCTCAGTTGATGCCAGTGGAGCAGAGAATTGCTCAGCTGAGTCCTGCCAAAATGTGTGACCCACACAATCATGGAATGTAATAAAATGGTATTTTGTACTAACATGTTATGTAGCAATAGATAATCAAAAAGGCATGATAAACATCCTAAATAATCAGATCATAATTCTACAAGTTAATTACTAAAATTATAGACTTTAATACTATGAAATGACTTTTATTCATGCAATTTATATAAGAAGTACCTTTAGCTGAATCAAAAAAAAAATCTATTTGTCTATTTTAGAAAATCAAAAACTTGGATGAATCATAACAGTTATTTGCATGATCTTTTTGTATAATATCTTATCAAACTGATTCACACATCCCTCTGAGTGAGGCAGAGCAGGTACCATTATTCCCATTATAGATATGGAAAAATCGGGACTTGTAGAGGGGATGGCTTTCTTCAGACAACCCAGCCACAAAGTGAGCAAATCAATACTAAAATCCTAATTTTCAGAATCCATATTCACTTCCCTTTTAACCACTTCTACATTGTATCTTGTACTAAACAGTCTGTACATAAAAGTTCTGTGCCAACACCTGATACATCTTTGAGGAGATACAACAGTTTCCTTAATTAGTCAACTCACAAGATTCCTTCTGCTATCAATGGAAATTCTCAGGCTAGCCATAGGATAATTTTTGCTTAATATTATTCTAGTACAGAATAGGAGCCCTGGTGGTGTAGTTGTTAAAAGTGACAGCCGCTAACCAAAAGGTCAGCAGTTTGAATTGATCAGCTGCTCCTTGGAAATCCTGTGGGGCAATTCTACTCTGTCCTATAGAGTTGCTTTGAGTTGGAATCGACTACAGTAATGGGTTTGGTTTTTTTGGGTTAGTACAATACAGGTCCAGTTGTTATTGAGCTGATTCCGACTCATGGCGATTCAATGTGTGTCAGGGTAGAAACTGTGCTTCATAGGGTTTTCAGTGGCTGATTTTTCAGATGTAGATCACTGGGCCTTTCTTCTGAGGCACCTCCAGCCTTTCAGTTAGCAGCCAGCACTTAACCATTTGCACCACCCAGGGATCTGACATTATTCTAATACTGATATATTAACATATAGGAAGGTTCTAAGACTATAATTATTAGAGATTTAAAAATAATGACAGTGTTTATAAACAAAGTATTTATATGTTATTTCTATGTTTACTGACAAAAATCTCAGGATACAAGAAATCAGAGCCAATTTTCTCCAATAAATTTCTTTAAAACCCTGTTATACTCTCTGAACTATATCAACAGGCACAATAATCAGTTTACATGTGAATTAATGAACTACTGAAACAGGATGTTTTAGTGTTATATATCTAAACGTCAAATCCCTATCATCATCCAATTTTCTTCTTAGGTTCTTTTTATTTTTTCCCTTGCAAATTGCTCCTAATATCCCTAATTATTCCCACTGTACCAATATTTTTAGAAAATTATATTCCTCATTGTTCACGTTCCTTAAATATCAGTAAATTATCATCTCTATCTCTAAGCACTGCTTCTCCATGTTCTACCAAGTGAGATCCGGTAAGCTTTCTTCATTAATTACTGTCACCTTTTCACTTAATCGTTTCAAATTTTTGAAACTTTCTTTGCCTTCCCAAACTGGGATACCTAAAATTAAACATGCTATTCAGAGAGTATTTTCATTGTAGTCTGTTTCATCTCCTTATAATATTAATCACAAGATTATTTACCTCTTTTAAGATTTTCATTTTCAGTCATGTCCTGTTAAGATGCATTCAAAATAATTTAAATATCCTAGCTGAAATACAAGTCAACAATACCATATTAACTCTCTGAGTGACAAATCTTACATTGTGCTAAAACATCAACCGAGGGAACATTTTTGTGACAAAGAATTGGAAAGATTTCTAAGAAAGCTGAGAAATACTTTGGCTGAAATTTTCTGAAACAAAAATTTATGAATTGCTGGACACAGGATTTCATGTCAGGTCATTGGACTATTTCACTCCTAGATTAGCCACGTCTTATTTAAACATTTCCAGGAGGGCTGATTGTCTAAGGACAATTGCTTATGGGTGTTACCAGAGAGCATACACATTTTAAAGGAATTTAAACTTAGCTCTGTCTTGCATGTATGAATGCATGTGTGACTGTGTTGTCTTTCCTCTTCTTGAGACAATAAACAGCAAAATCATGGCCCTAACTCTGAATAAGATTACAAACAGGAGTGAGTCTTAATGCAACTTTCCAACTAATAATGAAGACAAAAATATTTTAGACATCTCTCCATAAAAGTTTGTCCCTATACTGGTTCTCACTTTGCCACTGTAAAGCTATTTTTTTAAGAACAAGAAGATTGAAATGCCGCTAAATATTTCAAAGACGTTTAGAAGACGGACAGAATCTTACTAGTGGCAGGCAGAATAACTGAACATGCCATTTTTCTAGAAAACCAATGTTTTAAAATATTCTGCCCATAGCAACTTTTTTTGTTTCTTTTGGGGGGGGGGGGGTTAATGTTGTATGTTGTCTTTGATGGTACTTATTTTGAAAAACAGTCACAATTATCAGGAAAAAATATTGAAGGATAGAGATTAGATAAGAATTATTTGAAAACTATGATGACATGCTAAAGAGAATCAAAAGCAATATTTATTAGATCATAAGCCAATTAATTAGGCTATAACACACTTTTTTTCTTTCTTTGATTCACCAATTATGGATGTACATGTGGAGGTAAAGCGGTCCATACTGAACTGCAAGTCCAAGTGTGTCAGTCTTGGTCCACATCAAACTTATCAATACTTGCATTGATCAGCATGAAAATAGACTCTGTATGAAATCAAAAGAATGAAGAAAAATAAAAAACATCCCATAGGGAATAAATTTCATGAAGATAATGATTTCACAAAAAAAAAAGCTAATGCTTATTAAGTGCCCATAACTGACCAAGCGCTGTGTTAAGCACTTTCTGTATATGAACTTATTTAATCCTTACGACAACTCAGTTATTTTCTCATTTTACATGTGAAGAAGCTGAGGTCTACCAGCTACTGATTGGCAGCACTGGTAACTGAACCCAGGCAGTCTGGCCCCAGAGTCTGTACTCTAATTATTCCATTGGTTCTCAGATCTGAGAGTGCATCAGAATCACGTGGAGCTTGTTAGAACACAGATTATTGGGCCCTACCCTCAAACTTTCTGATTCAGTAGCTCCCAGACTGGGGCCCCAAAACTTGCGTTTCTAACAAGTCCCAGGTGGTGCTAGTGTTGCTGGTCCAGGGACCACACTCTGAGAACCATTGCATTATACTCTATAGCCTTTCAGGAATTATTCTTGACAAGTCTGCTAATGTACAATTTTAGGTTCTATAAAATTTTGTTGTATAGGATTTCAATAAATATTTGCCTTGATTAAAGCAAATAATGGATCAACTTGCAGTAATGGGAAGCTATAAAAAATTAATCATTAAAAAAACAAGCATCCATAAATTCATTCAATCATTCATTCAATAATCTTTTAATTACCAATCATAAGTTTAAGGCCTTGAAATGTAATAATGGAGAATATATTGACCTTGCTCCCGAGAACTTTGTGTTAGGTAGACATAAAATCCAAACTAAACCCATTGCCGTTGAGTCGACTCCGATTCATATCAACCCTGTAGGACAGAGTAGAATCTTCCACAGGGTTTCCAAGGAGCCGCTGGTGGACTCAAACTGCCAACCTTTTGGTCAACAGCCAAGCTCTTAACCACTGTGCCATCAGGGCTCCTAGAAAGACATATCAACCGATAATTCAGATATAGTGTGCTGAGTGTTGCTATAGATGGGACAGGAGTGGGGACGGGGTGGAAAAGATCAGAAAAAGTTCCGCAAGGGAATGTTTTTGAGCTTTCTTAAAGTGTGAATTAAGTAACTTTAACACTGATATTTGTTCTAATGAATAGCGTAGACGCAGAACTCCGGAGGTGAGAAAGGGCACATAGAATGTTGAAAACTATTAAATATCTGATTGGCTGCAGCTTGGGATTGGACACAAATTTGTGGAGGACTGAGCAAAAGAAGTTTAACTTGAAAATGGAGAAATTTACTAAAGTCTGACGACTTCCTGGGGTTTGGGTGAAAAGCAACTGAGAGGTTTTGAACAAGGTGCTTTCCAGAAAGGCAACTCTGACAAACGTGGTTGGAAAGACAGTTTAGAGCAAGGGATTTCAGAGGCAAGGAGACCAGTCCAGGCAGGAAATAATGGGGGACTGAGTTAAGATAGGAGCCCTAGTGGCGCCAGTGGTTAAGCGTTCTTCTGCTAACCAAAAGGTCAGCAGTTTGAATCTACCAGCCGCTCCTTGGAATCCTTGGAAACCTTGGGGCAGCTCTACTGTGTCCTATAGGGTCACAATGACTCTGAATTGACTCCATGGCAAGGGGTTTGTTTGGTTGGTTGGTTTGAGTTAAGATAAGGATTCCTGGTTGGTCAGTGGTTAAAGCACTTTGCTAACCAAAAGTCGGCAGTTCCAACCCACCAGCGGCTCTTCCCGAGAAAGATGTGGCAATCTGCTTCTGTAAAGATTTACAGCAGGTGGGTTCAAACGGCCGACCTTTGGGTTAGCAGCCGAGTGCATGAACTATAGCGCAACCAGGGCTCCTCACCTGTATACACATTTCATTATAATGAGATGTTGTGGTAGCTGATTTATAGGGTGCTACTGAAAATGAACAA